>WURV02045566.1:0-48606 GCA_011762755.2 Epimenia babai | reverse complement strand
CCGGACGGCTTTAGCATACGACTTCGTCTTCAAACGTACACCCCAGTTACACTGGGGGTTTTTAGGTTAATAAAAAAGCGGATGCAGTACGCATCCGCTGTATTTTTCATGAACAATGACTATGCCCAATTCGTCAAAATAAGACCCATAACACCAAGTGTCACAAGCCAATAAAGAGAATTAATCCAGAAGTACTGCAGAGATTTTCTTTCCCAGAGAACACTTCCAAACTGAACAGTTGCCACAAAACCAAGCCACACAAGTGACGTAGTAGTAAGCACAGCCTGTGTATCACCACCACCAGTCCACATCAGAACCTTAGAAAGCACAACAGCCATAACACCACCCTGTATGAAAGCTCCTACCATCATTTTACCCATTCCTTCCTTTTGAGCCTTCTTTGCATCCGACTCCTTAATACCAGCAGCCTTCATCCAAGCCGCACCAAAAGCTGATTTGGAATACCAAATCATTCCTATAACAAGAGCAGCAATGGCAGATACGCCGACCGCTACGAGATTGACATCGTCAAACATGGGAGAAAAATAAAGAATATATCAAGACTCAGAGTAGCAAAAAACACACCACTCACGCAAGCCAAGCTCTATTTCCCGCCATGAAGCTTATGGTACTCATAAGCCAGATACGGATCCCACATAGCACCAGTGCCAGTCATAGCAACTCTTGCGCCAAGGTCGAGATACTCATCAACATGCTTTGGTTCCACGATTCCACCTACCCCAATAATCTCAAAGTCATATCCGTTTTCTTTCTTCATCGAAGCGAGATCCTTCACAGCTTTCTGTGCAAGATCACGAATACCATTCCCACAGATACCACTATATAAACGACCTTCACCTGGAAGTACCTGCTGATCATTCTCATCAACAACCGCCATCTTTATCGTATTAATAAGAGCAATCCCATCAACAAAAGGTGCATTCGCAGCAACCACATCAGCAAACAAACCAGGATCATCATAGTATCCAAGCTTTATAACAAACGGTATATTTCCAATCTCCTCCTTAACCCTTCGAGATATCTCACTCGAAACATGAGGATCAAAACAAATCATACCTTCACCAGAAACAACATTCGGGCATGAATAGTTCACCTCAATAACAGGTGCCCCAGCCTCCTTAGCAAGAGCGGCAGTACGAACATAATCTTCAATTAAATCACCCTGCTCAGGAGTACCAACAACCGAACCAATCATGAGTTGACCAGGAGAAAGACTCTTCATAGCCTTTTCCATATCTGCCTGCCAACCAGATGGCTCAAGAGAATTCATTCCATACGAATTCGTAATACTCATCTCCCCAAGATTCTCTGGTTCACTTCGCTGATGGACAGAGCTCCCAATGTCTTCTTCCTTGATCTGCTCCGGAAGATCTACATACACAATATTTGGATTTTGGTGTGCACTTCGTGCAACACTCCGAACCGTCTTATACGTCAAAATATCAAATCCAAGCTTTCCGTATAACTCTATAAACTTTCCATTGAAAAGAGGCCCCGCAGGAATACCAAGAGGGGAATTCAGCTCAAAATCCCACAGTTTTGTCTTCATAGGAAAGTCACCACGTACAGGAAAATCTCCCGTAAAAAGCGGTCCATTTTCGATGTTCCACTCAGTAGATTTCGTAATGTCGTACGTAGGTTGCATATGGAGAGATCAAACTTCAAACGCATTCTAACCGATGTATACTGCCAAAGTAAGGCAAAATAACTGTCATAGGAAACTTGACAAAAATAAAAAAGAATGTAAAATAAATAACTATCTCTCTTCACTGTGAAGGGGGAAGTTCCTTGAGAGGTTTTCGGTATGGAAGGAATATACAATGAGCACATTCGTAACAGCGAGCGTCATTACCGGTGGCTTCATTGGTGTCGTGTGGTTGATGTTCAGCGTAGTCATCAAGTACAACGAGAGTCGATGGCTGTGCATGGAGGAGGATGCAAACGAAAAGCCAGACAAATGGTACATCATTCTGGGCGCCTTTCCAGGTGACCTCATCGAGGTCGTCCTGACCGGCATCATTGGCACCATCCTGACCACGATCGTCGCACTCGCACTCGCAGTGGCAACCTGCATCCTACAGCCCATAGCCTGGGTGATTCGGGACGTCAAGGCTTCGAACGAAACGATCGACCTCCTCGAAAAGTGGAGACCCAAGAAGCTCTCATCTCTCACGTACTGGCCACTCTTCTTGGTCTCCGCAATGGCACATGCGATGCACTACCTGACCGTGAAAAGAACGATCAAGTACATCGCATTTCGCCAGGCCCGTGGATGGCGCACCATGAACATGGTAAAAGACCTCGGCGACGCGAGGCTCTACAAGTTCGACCGGGCCTATCAGATGTTCAATTGCGAGCACAAAATCGAGTGGAAAAAGGAGCCTTGTCACCTCAGAAGGGTCTCCTAACCACACCGAAAACCAACCCCACTCTCCCCGCAGAAATGCGGGGTGGGTTTGGCTTATCTTTTTCTAGAAAATCTCATGCAAGTACATACTATGTGGAAACACAAAGACATGTACCAACAGCCAAACAAGAGAAAGAACACGTGCAGGGATCACAAGATTCGGATACCGTTTCGCAATAAGATATCCAACCACCATGATAAGTGGATCCGTCACAAACCTATTCCCAAAAACCTCCACCCCCTGAAACCAATACTCCACCTGTGGACCAGCAAGACCAATCTCAAGATAATGCTCAAGAGTTTCCCAGAGATAGGCCAAAAAAAGCACCCCAACAACATCAAAATGAAAAGAATGTACCCCATGATCATGCTTTTGAAGAAGCTTCGTAAACACCTTCTGATTCCGTTTCTTCACTGCAGAGCCTACAGATAGGCCAGTAAGAAGATGTTCAATACTCCAAACATCAAAGAGTGCAACCGTCTTGAGACCCCAAATAAATTCAAGCATAGCCAGAGAAAAATTTCAGAGGTACTATACCGCATAGAAACCACATAAACTACAGAAGTTATGTATACAGAGCCATCAAAACTCACCAAACCCACAAGTAATAACACCTTCTCATTCGACAAAAGAAAAAGTCCAGTGCTCTATATTCCAAGTATCAAAGAGGGGACAATAGATGATCTTGAGTTAGGAAACGAGACAGTATTCGAAGATATCGATGAAAATAACGAACTCAAAACCTGCAAAGGTCTCAAAAACTTCATACGTACAGACTACGAAGGAGCACCCATGATTATCGTAGACAACCACAACCACGTCTTCTATTTCTGGTACGAAGCAAGAAGCAAAGGCCTCATAGATAACAATCTAACCTTAATCCACATCGACCAACACAGTGACATGAGAGAACCAGAAAGTTTCCTCTCAAAAGAAGACTCCAAAGATCTCCAAAAAATATATAACTACACCAATACCGTATTAAACGTAGGCAACTTCATAGTACCTGCCATCAAAGAAGGCATCATAAAAGAAGCAGTCCAAGTAAGAGGGGAAGAGGATATGAGAAATATTGAAGTACCAAGGACCCCATTCATATTAGATATCGACCTCGACTTCTTTGCACCCGAACTCGATTACATCGACTTTAATCTCTCCAAAGAAAAGATCCAAACCCTCGCCAAAAAAGCCAGCCTCATAACAGTAGCAACCAGCCCTTTCTTCATAGATCAAGATCTTGCGATCGAGAAACTCAAAAAACTATTGAGCTGAACTAGATACCTCCCATTCTTCAGCACCTTTTACTTCAAACACCTTCAATATAGAGTCTCGACTTGGAGCTACGGTACAATAAGCACCACTCTCATAGAGTTGCTGAACATCAGTTCCTGGAGCACCTGTTAGCATCTTTTGTCCATCATCATCACGAATCATCATAGCGACAACAGCATTATCTCGAGGCGATCTGAGTACAATTTTATTATCAACAATGTCTTGTGTAAGTCCTTCAGAGACAATATCTCCATTACCTTTCAAAAGGACAATAAAAGATTCCTGGTCACGAATAACACGATGTCTTCGTGTCGAACCATATTTTTTTGTCGCCTTTTTCTCAGGAGTAGACTCCTCTTGTGGTCCCATATTCTGTTTCGATGTATTACTCATAGAATAAATAAGTATTTTTTTAGTTATACATTATACGTTCACAATGAAAAAAGTCAATGCTCTCCATGTAACCCTTTCACCCCTGCTCTGTTATAAATAGCATAGACACATAATAACATCATATCATGAAAAAACTTCTCTCACTCTCACTTGCCCTGCTGCTTGGTATCATCGCCATAACAGCACATACAGCAAGTGCAAAACTCAGTGTAAAATACACGAAAAAAGCAACCATTCTCCGTCACATTCCACTTCCACAGGTACCAGACTGTACCGTTCTCCAGAAGCGCCTCATTGGATCATCAGAAAGATTCTACTACCAAGACGATAGAGCCATAGGTATCGCAGAAGAATCTCTCAGCCTAGATACCGCTGGCAACCAAGGCGCACCAGCACCGGCCAGTAAAGCACTCAGCACTTCAGATGGTGGCTCACCAGACTTCTCAACAACCAACATCCAAGTAGAAGGAGTAGACGAAGCAGACGTAGTAAAAAACGATGGAAAATACATCTACCTCGTAAAAGGAGGTACCGTTCGTATTGTACAAGCATTCCCACCGTCACAACTCAGTGAAATCGCTATCATAGAAGACGATGAAGAAAATTTCACCGCACAAGAACTCTTCATCACAGATGATCGTTTGGTAATAATAGGAAATACATACGAAAGCTACTCCAAAGCACGTCCATACAGATGGGGAGGAAACCTCACAAAAGTAATCGTAGTAGATACCTCCAATAAAGAAGACATCAAAGAGCTCCGCTCCATAGAATTCGAAGGGAACTACTTCACCTCAAGAAGAATAGGAAACCAAGTATATTTCGTACTCCAGCAGTATCCAAACTTCTACCCATACAGCAGAGTAGACGATCGAGAAGAGTCAGATGGCATAGTCCCACTCATGACAGACTCCCTTACAGGAGAAACCACTCCCATAGCTCCGTGTAATGATATCGCCATATTCCCAGGATACAGATCACCAAACTTCCTCATAGCAGCCAGTATAGATCTCAATAACACCAACAAAGAAGTAGTAAGAAAGGCATACCTCGGATCAACAGATAACGTCTACGTATCACCAGACAATCTCTACGTCACCATGACCGCATATCCTCGATTCGACTTCATAGCACAAATCCTCCCACGTGACGTATTCGAAAGCACTCTCGTATATAAGTTCCACCTAGACAACGGAAACATAGATTACAAAGGGGCAGGAGAAGTACCAGGTACGATACTCAATCAATTCTCCATGGATGAATACAATGGAAACTTCCGCATCACCACAACCAAGAGAGACAACGAATCAGGCACAACAAACAACCTCTATATACTCGACTCAACATTAGAGAGAGTAGGAGAAATAGAAGACATAGCCCCAGGAGAAAGAATATTCTCAACAAGGTTTATAGGGGATAGAGCATATATGGTGACCTTTAGACAGGTAGATCCACTCTTCGTCATAGATGTAAAAGATCCAACAAATCCAAAAATACTCGGAAAACTCAAAATTCCAGGGTTCTCAGATTACCTCCATCCATATGATGCGAACCACATCATCGGGTTCGGAAAAGACACAGAAGAATCCAAAGATGGAAGCTTTGCATGGATCCAAGGCATGAAGATAGCACTCTTCGATGTATCCGACGTAGAAAATCCAAAAGAAAAATTTAAAGTTATTATAGGAGACAGGGGAACAGACTCAGAACTCCTCAGAAACCATAAAGCACTCCTATTCAGCAAAGAAAAAAACCTTCTTGCCTTCCCAATAACCATCGCAGAAATTCCACAAGAAACAAAAAACGATCCAGAACAAAGCAGGTGGGCATATGGTGAACAAGTCTTCCAAGGGCTGCAAGTATACTCTCTCAATCTTATCAACGGATTTCAGCTCAAAGGGCAAATCACACACCAAACAGACGAAGACATTCTCAAATCCGGATACTACATCGGAAATTACCGGAACAACGTAAAGAGAGGACTCTATATCGGTGATCATCTCTACACCATCTCAGAAAACAAAGTAAAAGCAAATATCCTCTCCAATCTCAAACAGATAAAAGAAATAGAGCTCAAACCAGGAAAAGATGACAATGGAGACTATCCATATCCAGAACCTTTTCCAATAGAGATACTGCGTTAAAGAGTCAAAATAATACAAATACAACCCTAAACACCCCTCCAAACACGGATGGGTGTTTAGGATCCTCCTTGTTGCTCACCACTTTTCCGCTATAATTGTACCGTGCTCTTAATTATGGTCTCATAAACTTTGGAGCAAGTACTATGTATGATGAAAGAGAATGAAATTAGCAATAGTCGTACCGGCATACAACGAAGAAAAAGTGATAGAAAATGTCATTGCAAGCCTTCCACGAGACATTCAGGGGATCCAAACTGTCCACCAAATAGTCGTAGATGATGGATCCAATGACGACACCCTCATACGAGCAAGAAAAGCAGGAGCTCTTACACTGAGGCATGCAGCCAATAGAGGACAAGGGGCAGCCGTACAAACCGGTATAGATGCAGCAAAAATCCTCAAAGCAGATATCATCGTGACCATAGACGGTGACGATCAACATAATGGTGAAGATATCCGCCACCTCATAGAACCCATCCTCAAAGACGAAGCAGACATAGTCAATGGAAGTCGCTTCCTCAAAAAACAAAACATCCCACCCATAAGACGATTCTATAACACCGGTGCCAACGTCATAACGTGGCTCATGTCAGGAAAATACATAACAGACAGTCAATCAGGCATGAAAGCCCTTAACACGAAAGCAGCAGATAAGATACAAATCAAAGCCAATGGATATGAATTCTGTTCAGAACTCATACGTGAATCATCATGGTACAAATTGCGACTTCAAGAAGTTCCTATTCACGTGTCGTATTCTATCTATTCCCAAAAAAAAGGACAAAACTTTGCCATGGGGATTACCACCATGTGTAAACTTATTATTAGATCACTGATGAAATAATGGAAATGTTCTCACTCTATCAACTTCTCGTACCAACCTTTGCAGTCCTCATGATATTGCGTGCACTTTCCAATCTTGGAAGAGGAGGGAAAACAACCCGTGAGTTTGTAGCCGTTACCATAGTGTGGACGGGACTCAGTCTTGTGGCACTGTTTCCAACTATATTCATAGACAAAGTCGCTGTTTTCCTCGGTATCCGCAGTGGTATAAACGTACTCTTCTTCTCAGGTATCGTTCTTCTCTTCTACATGGCATTTCGCCTATTTGTTTCCCAAGAAGAGATGCAAGAAAAACTCACAGAAACCATACGACAAATAGCTATAAAAGAATTCAAAGACGAACTATCAATGCAAAACCAAGGAAAGCCGAGGAACCTTGACGAATACCAAGAGAAACCACAAAATCTACCTATCTCAAACGAAGCCACCCACATATAAGAACTATGAAACTCTCACTCATCATCCTCAACTACAACTCAGCTCAACTGACAGACACCTGTCTCCAAAAGATTTACGAGTATGCTCCTCATGTACCTTACGAGGTAGTAGTAGTAGATAATGCCTCAGAAAACGAAGACATACTCTCCCTACAGGAAAAGTGGATCCAAAAAGAAAACCTCTCATTCATACATGCACCCAAAAACAGAGGATATGGACAGGGGAATGAACTTGGTACGAAAATCGCAAAAGGAGAGTATTTATGCCTAATAAACCCAGATATAGAGCTCTATCCAGGCGCACTAGATAGAATGGTGGAGTATATGGATAACAATAGAGATATCGGAATACTTGGACCACAACTTATCTATCCAGATGGAGTGATTCAAGATTCATATAGAAGATTCCCAACCATGGGAGATATCATTATCAAAAGAACCCCACTCAAAAAAATAAAACCACTCAACGAAAGACTCTCAAAATTCCTCATGTGGAAGAAAGATCCAGAAGCAGTAGAGAATGTAGATTGGCTCGTGGGAGCATGTATGATGATACGTAAATCAGCACTCAAAGATCTCAAAAGTATGTTCGATCCAGCATTTTTCCTTTTCTTCGAAGATACCGATCTCTGTCGTCGCATGTGGGAACAAGGCTGGAGAGTAACCTATTTCCCAAAAGCAAAAGCCCTCCATCATCATCAAAGATTAAGTGATGGTGGAGTCATGGATATCTTCCGCAAAAAAACAGTCCGTATTCATATAGCCAGTGGAATAAAGTATTTCACAAAGTATGCCCTCAAGAAAAATCCAAGAGTATCCAAATAAAAAAACAACAAATAAATATTCCCGTTCGCAGCCAAGGCCACGAACGGGTAATGGTTTTGACCATGATGTATCGTGCCACCATATTTAGTCATAGGTGGTGATGAAGCTTGTGGGGATCTCGCAAAAGAGAGTAATCTCCTTACCGGCCTCGATGACATAAACCTTACCCGGCTGATAAAACTTTTCGTCTACAGCCAACTCACCGATAGACACCGTGATGATCCGTCGCATATCGTGCTTCTCGATCGTGTGACGACCAGGAAGCAAAAGAGTCGTGCTGAAGATGAACTTATCAGTATCATCGACACAGTCGAGACGCTGCATCTTTTCAGAGTTATCATACCGAACTGTCATAGGTCAAATCTCCTGATGTCCTCCACAGATTGTGAAGGGAGGATATTATGAATCACAAAATAAACAAGGTCAACCTATATGGATGACAATAATCCCAATTCACATCCCTACTTCCTATACCGCAGTTGTACCAGTTCCGCAGATATTCGTTTCCCTGTAGGAGTGGCAGCCAGCCCACCCGTAGAAGTTTCCCTCAGAGCAGGGGACATATTTTCCGCAACATTGTTCATTGCCTGCACCACCTCATCAAAAGGTACAATACTCGTAATCCCGGCATAACTCATATCACTGGCAGTCATAGCATGACTCACCCCTATAGCATTCCTTTTCACACAGGGCACCTCAACAAGTCCTCCAATAGGATCACACGCAAGCCCAAGCATATTCTTAAGGGCAATAGCACTAGCATTAATACACCGCTCCGGACTCATACCACGAGCCTCACTAATAGCCGCTGCAGCCATAGCCGTAGAAGTACCTATCTCCGCCTGACACCCGCCTTGAGCAGCGGAGAATGTAGAAATATGACCAATAACCATTCCAACACCGGCAGAAGTAATAAGCGCACGAGCTATAGCATCTTCACTGAGATCAAACCGCTCCTGCAGTGCAAAAAGACAAGCAGGGATAATACCCGCAGAACCTGCAGTAGGAGCCGCAACAATACATCCCATAGAAGCATTACACGCCATTACCGCCAAAGCATAACTCGCTCCCTTCAACATCACCTCACTCAAAAGCATGTCATCTCGTTCACTCATAAGCATCATCTTTTCAGCCTCATTTTTCACCATACCACTCCGAACCTCCTGTACCTTGAGACCCTCATCACGAGAAGTCTTCATGAGTTGCAGGGCATGTTTCGTATTGAGAAGAATATCCTCCTCACTATATCCCGTAAGCTCTTCCTCAGCCTTTAAAGTAACATCAGAAATGCTCTTCAAATCATTATTCTCAGAAATAATATCCAGAAGCTTCGCCGATGAATGAAAAAGATAACTCATATCTAAGAATTATTCTGTAAAGATCGTTGCCGTTTCACAAAATCATAGTTCGAAATATGATTAAGGTATCGTGCCCAAATAACACCAGAAATCTTCTCGATCTCTCGAATAGTATCTCCCGTATATCGCTCCTTAATCTCAATATCCAAAAGCGTCCTATCCTTATACATATTCATCTCAAATCCAACGATAGAAACATTCAGTGACTTAATATTATCAATAACATCCACAGCAGAAACTTCACTCCGTTCAAACATAATCAAAAGAGAAGAGTAATCCACAGGTAAGTGACACATCACCTTATCTATCTCACAAAGAATAATCTTTCCTCCTCCAACACTCTTCCCACGTACCCTATGAGAACTTCCATCCTCATTCTCCATCTCGACACGTACCGAATTCGGATGAACCGTCTCACCAAGATCAAAAGGAACAACCTCAACCTCCATACCAACCTGTTTCGCAAGCTTCTCCGCATGACGAATACGTGGATCACTTGGAAGAAATCCCAAAAGCCCCCCAATAATAGCCTTATCCGTACAATGTCCAGCGTACACCTGCCCAAAAGAACCATGAAGAAGCAAACGAACATTTACCGGTTGTACCCCATTGATAATACGAGCAAAATACCCAATCTTCGCAGCACCAGCCGTATGAGAACTCGAAGGTCCAGTCATCTCAGGCCCAATAACATCGAAGATACTCCAGGTAGTTGCCATAACTTGTGCGTAAAAGTGTCTCGACTCTAAGTGCAATTAATGCCTAAGGCAAGCCAAAAAATGAATACAAAAGTCTAAAAAAACCTCCATTTTCCAGACTTTTAAAATCCAAAAAAAATTCCCATAAACATAGCCCCAAAGAAACTTTGTCGGTACAATAACGACAGAAAAGAGCCAATAAAAAAATATAAGAAGAATTCCGAGTATCACATTTTTCCAAAAATAACCTCATTTCCATGACTCCAATTCTCATAAAAATAGCCATCTCTCTAGAGATTTTTATTGCAGGATTTTTGTCATACTATCTTCTCAGGAGCCCCAAAAAAACACTCTCTATAAAAATAACATCAATATTCCTTTCTCTTATCATAGGCTTTGCCCATCTCATCCTCGTACAAGGTATCCTCCTGGCAACAGCGAAAGCCCTTCCCATATACACAGTCTCCCTCCTTGGAATCATCACAGCAATCCTCATTATAGCGAAACTCATGCTGCCTAAAAGAATCATGACATGGGATGTGCCCTGGAATAAAAAAACATTACTTATTATCATCCTCATCATTGGATCTATCCTCCTAAGACTACCATTCTCTCAGGATATTCTTGGAGATCATGAAGCAGGGAAACAAAGAGCACTCAAAACTGTCTTAGAACAAACACATTCAATAGAATACACATCCAAGGAGATCGCACATGCCTACAGAGAAAACACACCTCTCACAAAAAACTACGAACAACAACTCACACCAGGATTTGTCATCACCAATCCAAGTGAAGGAAAGATCACACCAAACTTCTCTGGCATCCTCGCATCTCTCCTCACTATCGATTCGCAAGCACTCCTCATCTTTACAGGACTACTCTTTATCGCCGCATTTTTCCTCTTCCTGTCACAGGTCATAAAACCAGAGCCAGCCCTCCTACTCACAGGTGCCATGGCCCTCTTCACACCCTTTATCTGGATGCATCGAACACCAACGCACCACACCCTTATAGGAATATATTTCTTCTTAGGCCTCTACTTCTTCACACAAGCCATAAAGCAGTCATCATCTAAATACTACGTACTCACCGCTCTCAGTTTCTTTATCCTCACCATAGCCTCAGGAAACGTACTCTTTGGCATGCTATCGATCATACTCATAACACTCGACACAAACAAACAACGCGTAAACACACTCCATAATCCACTCGCACTCCTCACGTTCATATATCTCATTATCCTCTCATATATCCATCCGGCACTTCTCACAGAGATAACCTTCTCATTAACACCTCTACCACTCGAGATGATCATCGTATCAGCAGTAGCACTGGTCCTAGCAAACATCCTCCGCTTCGTACTCGTGCCATGTCACAACTACTGCACACATACCATGTGGCACAACAACAAAAAGCTAGCAAAATCTCTCATCCTCATAGGATCACTCATCGCTATCTATCTCTTCCTCAGCTTCAAAACAGGATACCCACCAATCCTCAACCTCTTCACGCTCCTCTCAATCATTCCAATAATAGGAGTTACAGGTATAGGTATCTTTACAAAGAAAGAGACAAAATATATCTCAATGAACATATTCCTCATAGCAGCCCTCCTTATTCCCATAATCTTCCATTGGCAACAACCAAAGAACTTCGAAGGACTCCTCCCCATACTCAGTATGTCACTTCCTCTAGTTTTCGTAGGAGTAGGACTCTTTCATCACTACCTCCAAGATCACCCAAGACCATTCTGGAAAATTACTGCACAGCTTTCTATCCTCTTCGTCGCAGCACTCTCAGTATATAGTGTCATCAACTGGGATAGCATAAACAACCAAGAATATCCAAACATCCAAGAAAATATCGCACAACTCGCAGACCGTCTCAAAGAAGAAGATACTATATTCATCCAAGACGAGAGTCATCATTTCACACTACCATTGATGTTCACCTACGGCATTCCTCTTGTACCATTCAACTTAGACAATATGGATGCATCAATCACATACCTCGAAGAGAAGAATCGCAAAATACACATCCTTGCCATTGGGACACCAGAAAGCGTAGCGCTCTCATTGCAAGATAAAGCACACAGATCAGATCTCAATCAATCTCTCCAAACAACCCATACAGAATCTACAAAAGAACTCCCACTGAATAGAGGAGGAGAGACATACGATATTATACTCTTTCGTGTAGCCTCCAATCTAGATAACCTCCTCAAAGAATAAAGAGATTCAAAAAAACCCCCTTACCATAAGGAAGGGGACTTTTTTGTAGAAAGAATTGTCTTAGAGATCTGTTCCACGAACAGTCTTACGACCATTTGCTTTAGCGCGAGCAGCTGCTTTCTTAACAAGTGAAGCAACTTCTTCACTTACTGCACCAGCGAAATCACCTGCAGTCATAAGGCCTTCTGCCTTAAGAAGCTCCTTGAGCTTTGAACCTACTACGTAGCTCATAAAGAAATATTAAGTAATAATACCCCCCTAGATTAGCGATATAACTGGAAAATGCAAGAGAAGAAGGTAAAATTAACAATTTTAGGTTCACGTGCGAATAAAAAAATCAAGGAGAACCTTACCTTGATGAATACACAAAAGTATGTGTAATATACCCCTTGTAGTAAACAAATATGGCAAAAACAGTACTCATTACCGGAGGCGCAGGTTTCATAGGTGCAAACTATATCCACCTTCACAGAAAAAAGTACGAAAACGATACGATTATCAACCTAGATAAGCTCACCTACGCAGGAAACCTAGAGAGCCTTAAGGGCTTGGAAAATGATAGCAACTACCACTTTATTCAAGGAGATATTTGCAACAAGGAGCTTGTAGAGAAGATATGCAGTGGTACATACAAAGAAGAAATAGGAAAACCAGATCTCATCATTCACTTTGCAGCAGAATCACACGTAGACAGATCCATAGAAGGACCCCTAGCATTTACACACACCAATGTTATAGGAACACAAATTCTCCTCGACGCTGCAAAAAACAATGGGAACATACGTTTTCATCACATCTCAACCGATGAAGTGTTTGGAAGTCTCGGGCTCGAAGGATATTTCAACGAACAAACACCCTATGATCCACGAAGTCCCTATTCAGCATCCAAAGCAGCATCAGATCATCTCGTACGTGCCTACTTTCACACCTACAATCTTCCAATAACTATTTCCAACTGTTCCAATAACTACGGACCATATCATCACCCAGAGAAACTCATACCACTCTTCATTACCAATCTCCTACAAGACAAAAAAGTGCCACTGTATGGTGATGGAAAGAATATAAGAGACTGGCTCCTCGTAGAAGATCATTGCGAAGCAATAGATGCCATCATACAAAGAGGAAAAATAGGAGAGACGTACTGCGTAGGAGGAAACAACGAAAAAACCAATCAAGAGATCACATATCTCATACTTGATGCCCTCAACAAAGACGAAAGCTCCATAGAATATGTAAAAGACAGACCAGGTCACGATAAGCGCTACGCCATAGACTCATTCAAGATCCAAGAAGAACTCGGATGGAAACCGTCCGTAACCTTCGAACAAGGTTTAGAAAAAACAATAAAATGGTATAAAGAGAATATATGGTGGTGGGAAAAACTCGTAAATCAATACACGCCACAAAACGTACAAAGAAGTATCAAAGAAGAAAAGAAAGAAGAAACCCAAACATCTAACATAGAAGCAATATGATCGAAGGCGTAACGATAAAAAAACTTACAAAATACTGCGATGATCGTGGTTTCTTTGCAGAAATCATCAAAGAAGGAGAAGAAACATTCCACGAAGTGAAACAAACAAGCTACACAGAAACCCACCCAGGAGTCATCAAAGCCTTTCATTGGCACAAAAAACAATGGGACGTATGGTTCTGCTGCAAAGGCATGATTCAAGCAGTCATGCATGACCTTCGTGAAGATTCACCTACCAAAGGAGAAACACAAGTAGTCTACATGGGAGAAGACAATCCCGTAACCATAGCCATCCCACCAGGAGTAGCCCATGGATACCGTGTAATAGGAAATAAAAAAATAGGACTCTTCTATCACACATCAGAAGCCTACAACCCAAAAGAACCAGACGAACAACGTATACCATTTGACGATCCATCCATTGGATTCGATTGGACCACCCAAAATAGATAACCATATACCATGAAAGGAATCATTCTCGCTGGCGGTAGTGGAACACGTTTACGACCCATAACCAAGGTCACCAGTAAACAACTCCTCCCACTCTACAATAAACCAATGATTTATTGGCCCCTGGAAACACTCATAAAAGCAGGCATAAAAGATATCCTCATCATAGTAGCACCAGAAAACGCTGGAGATTTTGTACGCCTCCTTGGTTCCGGAAAAGAGTTTGGAGTACGGTTTGCCTACGAAGTACAAGACAAGCCCGAAGGCATCGCTCAGGCCTTTCTCCTAGGAGAAAACTTCATAGGCAATGACAACGTCATGCTCATACTCGGAGATAACCTCTTTGAAGATGACTTCACAGAAGCAATCCAAACCTTTACATCCGGAGGACGTATATTCGCAAAAGAAGTAGAAGATCCACAACGATTTGGAGTAATAGAATTCAACGAAAACATGAAAGCAATCTCCATAGAAGAAAAACCCAAGGTCCCAAAAAGTAATTTCGCGGCAACAGGGTTGTATATATACGACAACACCATCATAGAAAAAACCAAAAACCTTAAACCATCAGCCCGGGGTGAGCTCGAAATCACAGATATCAACAACCTCTATCTCCAAGAAGACAACCTCGATGTACAAGTAGTAAATGGTCGTTGGCTCGACACCGGCACATTCGAAAGCCTCTACGAAGCATCAACCGTTGCACGCGAAATAGCACTCAAAGAGAAAAAACACAGACCCCTCAAAGAAACTTCTCCCAAAGCTTCCAAAGAAGTTCAACCTCACCATGCCTAAAACCAAGGTCGGTATCATCATAACAACATATAACAGCGCGAAATACCTTCGTAGCTGTCTCTACGCGCTTTCCAAGCAAACCTGGAAAAACTTCAAAGTCATCGTAGTAGACAATAATTCCCAAGATGACTCCATTCGCATCGCAGACAACTTCGGAGCAGAAGTCATATGCAACAAAGAAAACACCGGCTTTGCAAAAGCTACAAACCAGGGGACCAAAGCACTCTTCAAACAAGGGTGCACACATTTTCTCTGGCTCAATCCTGATGCAAACCTCTTTCCAGATACACTCGAGAAACTCATTGTAGGTGCTCACAACAACAAGGCAGACATCGTCCAGCCAGTGATATACTGCAAAGACGGGAAAACAATCAACACCATTGGAAATGAGCTTACATACTTCGGAGTCTCATACTGCAAAGACTACGGCATAACACATATTCCAAAACACGATCAGCAAATATCATTTCCCAGTGGTGCATGCATCATGGTAACAAGAAGAGTTCTCGAGTCAGTACGACTTCTCGATGAGAAATTCTTCCTCTATCTCGAAGACACCGATTTCGCATGGCGATCACTCATGCAAGAATTCAAAGCATATCTCATCACCAATGCTGCCTGTACACACGATTACTCCCTAAAACTCCACGGAAAGAAGATGTACTGGCTAGAATCAAACAGACTCATCATGCTGACACAGAACTATTCACTCAAAACACTCCTCCTCCTGCTTCCCATAGGTATACTCCTCGAGATAGCACTCCTCCTCCACAGCGTAATCAGAGGATATATCCACTGGAAGCTCCTTGCATACCTACGCTTTCTCATAAAACTCCCTTCCGCCATACAAACCAGAAAGGAAGTACGAAGAAGATTCACTCTTTCGGAGAAAGATCTCTTCAAACACCTTGCACCAAAATTCAATCTCGAAGCACTCAAGATATGGCCTGTAAAGAAGATCATAAACCCACTACTCAAGAACTATTTTATTCTCGTCCAGCATGTTCTTTAGCTCCATTCATTTCCAAAACACTCTTCCGTCGTCGTAAGATGATCTCTTTGAAGTAATCTAAATAAGAAGGCAAGAAGCTCTTCTGCTGCTTCCATATATACAACGAAGAGACCTTCTTGTGTCGCATACGGGCTCGACGAATACGAAGCACAGAAAATATATGCCGCAAGAATCGAAGTCTCGAATGGATAAAGATCTTCACAATCATCCACTTAAAGAAAACAATATTCGTAAATATCACAAAAAGATCTCGAAGAAGAATAAAAGGAAGATTCAACACAATCACCAAGAGGGGAACATTGTAAAAGTAACTCTTCAGCTGATTAAACTGTGATCGCACATTAAACTCATAATCCCGCACCTTTTTAATAGAAACACTGACCTTATGGTAGATAACCGACTTTGAAGTATAGACACACTTCCATCCGTACAAGATACATCGAAGAGAAAGATCTGCATCCTCATAATTCAAAAAGAACTCCTCATCATACATCCCACATTCCCGGAGAGCATCCACCCGATAAAGAGAATTTGCACCACAAGCTCCAAGAAGTTCGCAGTTCTGCTGCATCTTCTCTTTAGGAACATTGCGACCTCGAGGAGTGCTATCTCCACAATCTAGAAGCCAATGTCCAGCATTTTCAATAAGAGAATGATTCCCATACTGCAGTGAAAGCGAAGCCACTATACCAATCTTCTCATCACCCTCAGCAACTTCAATAGCTCGTTCCAAAAAATCCAGTTCAACAGTCGTATCATTATTGAGAAAATAGATATACTGACTCTTTCCTTCGGAAAGAACAATCCGAATCCCAACATTGTTCCCACCAGCAAACCCAAGATTCTCCCCATTATCGATAAAACGCAATCCATCCAGAGAAAATCCCTTCAGCTTCTCCATCTGTGATCTCTCCGAGCCATTATCCAACAAAATAACTTCAAGATTCGGATACGTACAAGCTTTCAAGCTCTCAAGACACTCAAGAGTATCTTTCAGGCCATTGTAGTTCAATATGATAATAGAAACCCGAGGAGATTGACTCATACGTTAATAAAAAAAGCGCATAAAACATCAATATGCTCAATTATTCTACCATAAAGTATGAGAAACAAGCCTAAAAGAAGCACAAAAGACCGAATACTTTTTTTTGATAAAAACTCAGGTACAATACGACACGTAATATTACGCAATATGAAACAAAGAACGCAATCCAACCATCGAGAGCTCCTATGGGTGTTGGCAAAAACAGATTTTAAACTCCGTTATCACGGATCGGTACTTGGTTATCTCTGGTCACTCCTCAAGCCACTCCTCATATTTCTCATTCTCAATTTCGTATTTTCCAATATATTTGGCCCAGGAATAGAAAACTATTCTCTCCAGCTACTCACAGGAATCATACTGTGGAATTTTTTTGCTGAAGGAACTACAACCGGTCTCGTATCTCTCATGAGTAAAGCAAGCATACTAACAAAAGCAGCAGTGCCCAAATGGATCATTATTACATCAGCGACACTAAATGTGTTATTCACCTTCATACTGAGCCTAGTCGTACTCTCTATTTTCTTTATAGGATACAGTGTATCACCAAGCATTACAGGGATTATCCTTTTTATCGGGTGTGCACTCATGACGTATGGGATCATCATTATTTTCTCACTTATCACAGCACCACTCTATCTCAAGCTTCGTGATCTCAATCAAATATGGGAAGTACTCCTCACAGCAGGCTTCTATGCCACACCCATTATTTATCCCATAGAAACTATACCCGAACATCTCCGGTTTATTATGTATCTCAACCCTATGACATTTATTATAGAGTGGTCGAAAGATATGCTTATTGAAGGGATATATCCAGGATACTATAAGTACAGCATCGCATTATTAAGTATCGCACTTATTCTTTTTGCGAGTAGGATATTATTCGGCTTCACATCTAAACGTGTAGCAGAAAACATATAAACTATGAACTCATTTGCAATTAACATTCAAAACGTTTCTAAAACCTTTAGAATCTATCATGAACAGAGGAGTTCTATTCGTGAGAATATATTTAATATATTCAAAAAAGGGAGATACGAAGATTTCTACGCGTTGCAAAATATTACATGTGAAATCAAAAAAGGAGAGTTTTTCGGAATTATAGGAAGAAACGGAAGCGGCAAATCAACACTCCTCAAAATCCTAGCAGGTGTATACATACCAGATAAAGGAACCGTAGAGACTAATGGAAAAATATCACCATTCTTAGAACTTGGAGTGGGATTTAATGGTGAACTTACTGCTGCAGAAAACATTTATCTTAATGGAGCAATTCTCGGCCTATCCCGAAAACAAATAAAGGAAAGATTCCAAAGTATTATAGATTTTGCTGAACTAGAAAGATTTGTTGACACAAAACTAAAAAATTATTCCTCAGGGATGTATACCAGGTTAGCTTTCTCATTAGCGATACAAGTGGATGCTGATATCCTCATAATGGATGAAGTATTAGCGGTTGGGGATATGAGCTTCCAAGAAAAATGTTTTACAAAGTTTCGAGAGTTTAAACAACAAGGAAAGACAGTGATACTCGTATCCCACGGCATGGGATCCATAGAAGAATTTTGTGACCGCGCCATGGTCATAAGTCAGGGAAACATAAAATATCTGGGTGATACTAAAACAGCGATCCAAACGTACGAATCCCTCCCATAGAAGAAGCAATAAACACAAACAAAGATGGAAAAAACAGGAGAAAGAATGATCCCGGAAATTGATAATGGATATCTTATTTATTCTGAACACATAGTCCGGTACATTTTTGCGAAGCAGTTCATAAAAAATAAGAGAGTATTAGATGTGGCTTGTGGAACAGGTTATGGTTCAAAGATACTCAAGGAAGCGGGTGCAAGCCACGTTTTAGGAGTAGATATCTCATCTGAAGCTATTGAAGAAGCATCAAAAAAATATAGCTCGAGTGAGATTGAATTTTTACAAGGAAATGCAGAAAATTTAGATGCGATCCCAACAAACAGCTTTGACGTCATAGTATCTTTCGAAACAATTGAGCATCTCAATGATTACCAAGCTTTTCTTCGAGAAGTAAGCAGAATACTCAAAAAAGATGGTATTTTCATTGTTTCCACGCCAAACAAAGCTATCTACCCCCCGGGGAACCCATTTCACATTAAAGAATTTTACATTGATGAATTTCATCATATACTCCAGTCCCATTTTTCTAATATTCACATAGAAAACCAAAGTAATGTAACGATTAGTGCACTTTTTGAGGATATTTCAAGTATTTCAACTCCAAAATCCACAATTATTGACGAAGCGTTTCACCCAGAGCCGATGTATATCATTGCAGTATGTGGAAATAGCAAACTCAAAGAGATACGGCATACCAACTACCTCAGTAATGCAAGTAGCAACGAATTATCCCAACTACTTATCCAACACAAGGAAAGAATTGACCAACAAGAGGCGAATGCGAGATATCGAGAAGAAAAAATCACAAATCTCGAGCAAGAATTCAACAAAGAGAAGACTAACTATAAAACCCTCATTCTAAAAAAGAATCAAAAAATATCTGCATATGAGGCATTACAAAAGATAGACCGTCAAGAACTTCAAAAAAAAGAAGAAGAAATCGCAAATCTTCATAAAAAACAAAAGAAATTAGATACACTTTCAACTCAAATAGTAGAACTACAAAGGAAGATAGACCACGTCGTGAATAGTAGTAACGCAATAAAAAATGAACTTTCACATAAGAAAGAAGAACTAAAGAAACATGAACTCAATCACCAACACCAACAAGAGCTCATCAAGCTTATGGGCAAACAACACGAAACCCTCAGTAAAGAATTAGAAAAAAAACAAAACGACTCAATCATTATCTCGAGAATGACCAAAGAAGTTATTAATACTTCCAACCTCAATAATGAGCTTAAAAAAACATTATTAAAAACAGAAGGAGAAAAAGAAGAACTAGAAAATCTCATAAAAAAGAAAGATCAGTATATTCAATTGGCTCAAGAAAAAGAATCACGATTAAATACAGAAAAAGAGCAGATAATAAACGAGCATCAACAAATGCGAGAACAAATAAAAAATGAGTATGAACAGGAGCGAAGAAGCCTGGAGCGAGCGATCATGCTCATAAAAAAGTCATGGAGCTGGAAATTGTCAGCACCTATAAGGCTAATAGGGAGACCACTTGTGTCTTCATATCACATTACAAAAAAAATACTCCCACTCTCATGGAGGATAGCCATTGGAGATTTCTTTATCAAAAAAAGAAATAAAAAAGCACTTTCGAAGAAAGTGGATATTAAGCCACAAAATCTACAGGAAAACGATTTAATTTCTGTAATAACTCCAATATATGACCGAACATGGGAACTCAAGGAATCTATCAAGTCGATTCTTAACCAGTCTCACAAAAACCTTGAACTTATTCTTGTCACGGATGGCTCTCCAGAAAAAACGATCGAGATCGTAGAGCAATACCGAAACCACCCTAAGGTGAGAATATTTCACTATTACAACAATACAGGTAATGCGGTACGCGGAAGGAACAAAGGTATCAAAGAGGCAAGGGGAGAGTTTATCGCCTTTCAAGACAGTGATGATATAGCCGAGTCCAATAGACTGGAACTCTCACTATCTGAAATGAAGAAACATCGTGCAGATATCATATATGGTGGTTGGCGTGCACTACTTGATGGCACAAGAGAAATAGATGGTATAGAAGATGGCAAAGAAGTAATGAGTCCTGACTGTGACGAAGAACTCCTCAGAGAAATGTGTGTACCATGCCAAAGCACAGTGATGGTACGCAAAAGTGCACTCCACAATGTAGGAGGTCTAAAAACTAAGATGAAATACCGAGAAGATCATGAGTTATGGCTACGTCTTGCCAAAAATGGCTACAAATTTAAAGCCATCCAAAAAACTCTAACAAACCTCAGGCTTCATGCGGGCAATAATGAACTCAATTTTAAGAATCAAGACGACACATTCAAAAACCTCATGCTTGAGGAATACACTAAGAAAACAGAACTCCCTAAAAAGATCGCATATGTTGTACCCTGCATGGGGATATCTGGAGGCATAGCAGTAGTGCTACAACATGCGAATCGCCTACTCAAGAAAGGATATGACGTACTCCTGATCAACCAAGGCACGGAAACAAGAGCTGATTGGTTCCCGAACAATCAAGTCCCCATAATACCGATAAACCAACACAACATATATGCCTTCCAGAATATAGATATTCTTATCGCAACAGGGTGGCAAACAGTAGATGTGGTAAAAGATATGACCGCAGATCGAAAAGTATATTTCGTTCAATCAGATGAGCGTCGGTTTTCCGATGAGTTATCAAAAAAGAAGGAAATACACGAAACATATCTCAACAATTTCGAGTATATGACAGAGGCAAAATGGATACAAAGGTGGCTGAAGCAAGAATTCAATCATGATGCTTACTATGTACCAAATGGACTCGATAAAGATATATTTCATAAAACAAAACCTATAGAAAGAAAACCAGCCGAGGGAAAATGCCGTGTTCTTCTTGAGGGGCCAATAGATATACCATTCAAAGGTATGAAAGAGGCATACGAAGCTATCAAAGATCTCGATTGCGAAATATGGATCATTAGCACCGCTGGAAAACCAAAGAAAGATTGGCGCTGTGACCGATTCTTTGAGGCCGTTCCCATGCAAGATATGAAAAGCATCTATTCAGCATGTGATATCTTCCTCAAAATGAGCCGTGTAGAAGGTTTCTTTGGCCCACCATTAGAGGCTATGGCATGTGGGTGTGCAGTTGTGGTAGGGGCAGTAACAGGGTACGATGAATACATCATCAACCGAATAAATGCACTTGTGGTAGAGAGCAATGAATCACATGAGGCTAAAGAGTGTGTCAGAACACTCATGGCTGAACAGGGGCTAAGAGAAAGTATGGTAAAACAAGGATATGTAACGACTCATGAGTGGTCCTGGGATAGAAGTATCGAGTTACTAGAAGAAATGATAAAACAGAAACCCATTGTAAACCATTATACAAACACACACCCCAATATATATGGATATGAAAAGCAAAGTATCTAAATCTGCGGTGATATTAAATACGATACTTGTAGGTGTGATCGTGGCAATTATCACATTGAATATACTCGGTCATAACCAATATGCCGGGTTACTGTATCTGTTAGGTATTATTGTATTGTTATCGTTACTCTTTTGGAGACAAATAAAACCATACGTCTTTGATATTGTTTCGATAGTAGCTATCACAACAACACTGAGTGCGATGTTCTGGATGAGCATAAGCAATACATATTATTTGGTATTTTACCAAGCACTTTTTGTATTCGGAATCACGGTATTATTAACATTTATAGGCGCCAGAACCAGATATATACTTTGGTCATATATTGTCTTATTAACACTTGCAACATTACTGCATAATCCATGGATATATGGACTATGGATAATTGTGCTCATTGTTGAACTCTGTCTAACTCTAGGGAAAAAACAAACATTGAATTTCAAAACATTGTTATGGCTGGGTGTAATAATAAAATCATTGCTTATCATATTTATGAGTATAGATATGGTAGGTTTTGGCCAGTTTATCCAATCATATATTGCAAATAATTTTCAGCAACCGTGGGATATCTTTCTACAAGAAGGATTAATAAATATTTTTCCATATCACTCTGGAATGCTCCATATTCTTACTGCATGGTTTACAGGAAACATACCATTAGTAAACCTAATGGAACCAAAAGTTATTTCCACATTAAGCACGATCACATTGCAAAGTTTTACAGTGATATTTGACCTTGCGCTATTTGCAATAATAACAAGATTATTGGAAAACAGGACTCAGTTTGCATTGATTTGGTATTGGCTAAATCCCATCATTCTCGTTAGTCTCTACCTCTACGGTCAACTCGAACTCGTGCCAATAGCATTTTTTGTATTATCTTTTATTTTCCTTCAAGAAAAAAATTATAAAGCATCCATATTCGCCTTTATAGGAAGTCTAACAATCAAGCATATAGCCATCCTAGCCTTTCCACTATATTTGCTCTACATCGCTCATTACTATTCATGGAAGAAGGTATTGAAATACCTTTCAGCTTCAATATTAGCCATAGGAACGCTTTTCGAGCTACCATACCTATTAGACCCTTCATACCAAGAACTCGTACTCAATCATTTCTCAAAATATGTTCCTACATACTTTAAGATCCCAATTGTACTACAATACAGTTTGGTCGTATTTATAGCAGTAATAATATGGTACTACGCATTAGCATACTTAAGAAACTTCGAACGACGTATAAATTCACGCGAGCTATTAATAATAACATCAATAGCATTTATGCTACTGGCTGCAGTAACGCTTCCATCCCATGCATGGTATATCTGGACGATACCAGGTCTTATTACCGCAATATACACTCTCAAATCCAAGCGGTTCATGCACGTAGTTTCTGGTTATTTTTTACTATATTTTATTCATTTTATTATTTGGGAGGAGACATTGTTTAAAATCAGCACCTATCCGTTAAAATTATGGGACATAGGCTTATCAACAAGTGAGAGTATACTTACTTTCATAGAAAATATTGATCCAGCATATATAAATATGGCATTCACAGCTTTGGGAGCCACATTAATTTTTATAGCTGTGATACTATTTAACCATTTTCTTCCTAAGCAGAATGAAGTTTGAGCCCAGTAAGAACGAGAAAAAATATTACATTTTTTTCATAAGCGCACTAACATTGTACGCACTATGGCTTATATGGCCACTGCTCAAAAATGTACCAGAATTCACAACATCACATGTTCTTTTAACGGTAAAAGAATGGTGGAATACCGGATTTATTGAGTCGAAATTTATCGGAAGAATGCCTGCATATGAGAACGCCCTTACAGAGGGGAGGCTCTATATATCATATCCCATTGCAACATTCCTAATCCCATACCTCTATTCAGTACTGACTTTTCATCTCATATCGCTTACAGAGATAGAACTACTTGGATTCGTGTTTCATGTAGTAACGGCACTGCTCATCAGTGGCTATTTTCGTAAATATATATCAATAAAATCATCCTACGTAGTCTTTTTTCTCTATCTATTAATGCCCGGGGCGTTGTTTTCGCATTCACAGCTATTTTACGGTGATATACTGGTGAATTTCTTCATCGTACTGGTAAGTATGTACACATACAACTTATGGAAAGAAAAAATAATACGACCACATCAATACGGGCTATTAGCCCTCATAACAGCGCTAGGAACCCTGATAGAATTTCTATTTTGGTTTTACCTATTATTTATAGCCATATTTGCTATTGCCCATCTCTTCAAAAAAACAACAAACAAAAAAAGAACCATAGCAATTTTGGCAACGCTCTTCTCAGCAAGTGCAGTAGCGCTAGTAATCAATATAAGTCTATACATATATGGAGTCGACGGCCTCAATAATTTTCTCAATATACTCAAAGAACGCTTCAGCGATCGTGGCGGGACAGCAAATATATTATTACTTATAAATCAGTTTAAATGGTTTATGGAAATAGCATTATCAAGAATCGGTGCGTATGTCTTCATACTCTCAATACCCGTGGCATTATTCTTTGCAAGAAATGATGCAGCAAAAAAGCATATCCTCATACCACTACTATTAGCATCATTAACGCATATATTGCTCTTTCAGGACCTATTCATAAACCACCCCTTCACTATAATGAAATTCCTACTCCTCGGCGTAATAGCAATAGGTGTTATATTTGCAAGATATGAAAAAATACCACACATAATTTCTATTTCAATTACTATTGCCATTATTGTTTCTGGCATATGGAGCAAGACACTTGCCGTAAATTATGGGAAAGACAATGAGCTCGCAAAAGGATCGAAAATCATAGGGACGATAGTGAATGCGCATACACCAAAAGAACACATTGCATGTATTTCACCAGAAGTAGCAAAATCCATACTACCAAACGATCATAACTATCTCTTATTGCCCATGTATTACTTCTACGCAAATCGAAACAGCATTTTGTGCAACGAATCACGACTTTCCAATCTCAACAGCCAAACAACATACTTTCTCACAGGAGAAGAGTACCAGCGACACGTCGACCAACTCAATCTCGTAACTACCATAGAAGATATACACATTGGTCGCCTAATAAACACCCTAAATCAATAACATATGCCAACAAGGCACCTAAAAATCTTCTTCTCAAGAGAGTTCCAAAAATTCATTATTATTGGTGCAGCAAGCACAATAATCAATTATGGAGTTTTTTATCTCTTGATAGAAATTAATCTATCAGACTATCTTGTAGCAGCTATTTTAGGATATATGGCGGGCCTGCTTTTTGGCTACGTTTTTAATAGAATATGGACCTTTTCATCAAAAAACCATAAAAAACTTGCAGAATTTTCCAAATATTTAGGAGTATATATAGCCTCTCTCATATTAAGTATGCTTTTCCTAGCCTTTTTAGTAGAATATCTAGGCATTTCTCCACTCATTTCAAATATCTTTGCTATTGGACTTTCAACAGTAACAAACTTTATTGGCTGCAAAATAATTGTTTTTAGGAAAAGAGAACATGGATACCCAAGAAAACCAACAGAGTAAAACAACAGGCATAAACATAAAAAAACTACTTCTCAACAAGTGGTTCTTAGGTATTCTCGCAGTCAAAGTAATACTTAGCTTCCTCTTCGCAGCAGACGTCATGACACAAGGGTTTACACCCTTTATTAATTATTTCGTCTCATCAAGATTTCACAATCCCTACAATTACTTCTTCGAAGCAGGTCTCATAAAAGCATTTCCATATCCATCAGTAATGCTATGGATACTCAGCGTTCCAAGAGCACTACTCTTCTTCTTGATACAGCCTGATATTGTAGGTTTCGTAGATATCTTCATAACAAGAATTCCCGTACTATTAGCCGATATAGTAATCTATTTAGTTCTCTGCCGTTGGTTAGAGACAAAAGAAAACAAAGTATTGCTACTATATTGGGCATCTCCAATACTCATCTATATCAACTACTTCCATGGACAGCTTGACGTAATTCCTACAGCCATCCTATTTCTTTCACTACTCTTCCTCTTCCAACGAAAGCATTTGAAGGCCTTTATAACACTTGGAATTGGATTTGCGATCAAATCCCATCTTATTGCCGCACTACCACTCTATCTCGTATACCTCATAGTAAATAAGGAAAGATGGTACAAAATTGGCTACTATACCCTCATATCAGTACTTACATTTGGAGTGCTTGTCTTGCCATATATCTTTTCTACGGGATATGAACAAATGGTCCTCATGGCCTCCGAGCAAAAGAGATTGTTCTTACTCGATTTTCCATACTACTTCGACAATATCAAAATCTTACTCGCACCAGGTGCCTATCTATTACTTGTCTTCCGATTTGCCTCATACAAAAAGATAAATCATGACATGTTTATCCTCATACTCGGGCTTATTTTTTCAGTACTCGTCATACTTGTACCACCAATGCCAGGCTGGTTCTACTGGTCCATACCCTTCTTAGCATATTTCTATATTAAACGAACAGAAGCACCAGTGCTGAATTTCTGGCTCCTAAACATTTTTTACATACTCTATTTCGTATTTCAACCAGAAGGAAGTTTTATGGAAAGCTTCCAACTCGTAGCGCCCGCACTAGCCCTACAACCAGCCCCAATAGAGCTCATAGCAAATATAGGTCGCAACAGCACACTATTTTCAAACATACTCTTCACAGCGCTCGAGGCATCCATGATTATGAATGTCCTATGGTGCTACAAGGCAGGAATCAAAAGTAATTCAGAGTACCGCATAAAAGAAAAACCACTCCTCATAGGTATTGGAGGAGACTCAGGCGCAGGGAAAAGCACGTGTGCTATCTCCCTAGAAAAACTCTTTGGCAAAAGAAATACAGTGTGTGTAAATGGAGACGATGTTCACAAGTGGCCAAGAGGACATGAAAACTGGAGTATATTTACACACCTCAATCCACAAAGTAATCATCTTCATACAGAATTAGAACACGCCATTGCACTCAAAAATGGCCGTCACATTGAACGAGTACATTACGATCATTCAACTGGAAAATTTACCAATCCTATAAACATCGATCCAAGTAAGTTCGTTCTCTTTGTAGGATTACACACCTTTTATATTAAACGTCTCAGAGATGTATTTGATATGAAAATCTTTATAGAGCCAGACGATTCCTTACGAAAACACTGGAAAATCATACGTGACATGAAAGAACGTGCGTACACCAAAGAACGAGTGCTGGAACAAATGGAAAAAAGAGAAGGAGATTCACAGAAATTTATTAAACCTCAACGGAGCAAAGCAGATATCATACTCACCTATGCACCCGTGAAACCTATCGCCAATATAGGCGATGAAAACGAGCAGGTAGATATAAAACTAGAAATATACTGTGATAACTCACTCAATATCGATCCACTCATGCAAACGCTTAGTAATGTAAATACACTCACTGTGAATAGTTGGCATGAGGATGATCTAGAAAATCAATGTTTCGAATGCACAGGAACAATCTCCGAAGAGGAGCTCAATATATGTGCATATGCACTCATCCCAAATCTAAAAGAGGTCGTGCAAAACAACAGCATCGAATGGGAAAAAGACTATCATGGCATGACACAATTATTCATACTGTATTACCTCAGTGAAAACCTCAAGTTTAAAAAACACAGCAATGAATAAGTATCTTCAAAATCTCATACAGATCTCTCATACAATTGGTACAGACACCGAATACATTCAAGGTGGAGGTGGAAACACATCTGCAAAAGATGATGACGGGAAAATATACATCAAAGCATCTGGTACCAAACTGGGAGATATGAGTGAAACAAACGGATATGCAACAATCAACCTTGTAGACGTAAAAGATGCAATAACAGCTATACAAAAACAAGAAAACAATCTCGACACAGAGAATCAACTATCCAAAACAATGGCATCACTCGTAGAAGAAGAAGGAATTCGTCCATCGATGGAGCTATCATTCCATGTATCCCTTAAACGCTATATCGTACATACACACCCAATTCATACAAACATTATTACCTGTCTCCAAGGGGGAGAAGAGCTTCTCAAGAAAATCCTAGAACCTACCATGGGATCATTCTTATGGATACAGTATAAAAATCCTGGATACAATCTTGGACTCGCAATACAAGAAGCATACGAAAGAAATCCACAAGATAGTATTTTCCTACAGAATCATGGTCTCATAACAACGAGTGACGATTCACAAGAGGCCCTCAATAAAACACTACAAATCAATGACATAATAAGCGAATACCTCTCAAAAAACTTCAATATACCAACAAGTATCGATATGGATGAGCCTATAGAAAATAAAGAGAAAGTATTATTTTCAAACCATCCCCTCATTGCAAAATACACGGAAAACATAGAAAATCTCCAAGAACAGCTCACGCAGGCATTCTTTCCAGATTTCATAGTCTATGCTCAACGAAACATTATCTTCCAAGAAGCAAAAAATCTTGAAGACACCTTATCCACAGATAAGCCAAAAATGGTATTCGTAAAGAACGAAGGAGTATATTACACTGGGGCTCCAAAGTATATCAGCGCCATGCATCAAACGCTCATAGCCACACTCTTTATCTTGGATGGAATACAAAAGATCGGATCTCCAGAGCATATAAGCAAGCAAGACGCAGACTATATCCTTGGTATGGACAATGAAAAATACCGTCAAAAACTCGTATCGTAAATCACCCACATAATGCAAATAATTATCCCCATGTCAGGAACTGGAAACCGCTTCATAGAAGCAGGATACAAAGACCCAAAACCCCTCATAAAAGTTGGCGGGAAGCCCATCATAGAATGGGTAGTAGATATGTTTCCAAATGAAAAAGATTTTTTATTCATTTGTAATCAAAACCATTTAGATAATACAAATTTATGTTCAGAGCTTGAACGTATCGCACCAATGGGAAAAATTGTAACAATTAAACCCCATAAACTTGGGCCAGTATATGCCGTACTACAAGCACAGGAGCATATAAAAGATAATGAGCCAACTATTGTAAACTACTGTGACTTTTTCCAAGTGTGGGATTATCAAAATTTCAAAAAAACAGTACAAGAACAACAATGTGATGGTTCCATTCCAAGTTATATTGGCTTTCACCCACACCTTATAGGTCCAAACAAATATGCTAGTTGTAAGCTCAACGAAGAGGGAAACCTAACAGAAATACGAGAAAAATACTCCTTCACAGAGGATAAAATGGATTGTTATCAGTCATCTGGTACATACTATTTCAAGTCAGGAGCACATGTTAAAAGGTATTTTCAGCAGTTCATGGACACAAAAGAAGAAATAAATGGCGAATATTATGTAAGTTTAGTTTATAACCTTCTCGTGAGGGATAACCTTAAAGTAAAAGTATACGAATTAGATCAGTTCTGCCAATGGGGGACACCACAAGATCTAGAGGAATACATGTACTGGTCATCATATTTCAACAATAAAAAACCACAGCAATGCGCATAAATCTTATTCCCATGGCTGGGGCAGGGTCTCGCTTTACAAAAGAAGGATACAAAGATCCCAAGCCACTTATAGACGTCTCTGGTGAGCCAATGATTGTTCAGGCAACAAATTCATTACCAGAAGCAGATAAAACAGTTTTTGTATGCAGAACAGAACATTTACAAGACTATCCACAATTAAAAAAAGTACTCGAAACAAGGTTCCCACTCCCGACACTCCTTGATATCAATTACCTGACAGAGGGGCAAGCCTCAACATGCCTTCTAGCAGAAGACCACGTCGATCCTGAAGATTCACTCATGATAGGTGCTTGTGACAATGGTATGACTTGGGACAAAGAAGCATTTAAAGCCCTTATTCAAGATGAATCAGTAGACGCTATCATCTTCACATTTCGCAATAACGCCACCGTAAACAACAATCCAAAAGCATACGGTTGGGTAAAAGTTGATGACAATAATACCGTGCAGAGTATGTCAGTAAAAGTACCCATAAGTGATACACCTAACAAAGACCACGCAGTAGTAGGAAGTTTCTGGTTTCGACGGGGGAAAGATTTTATTGAAAAAACAAAACAAATGATACAAAAAGACCGACGCATCAATAACGAATTCTATGTCGATAAAGTCTTCGATGAATTCGTAGAAGATGGCATGAAAGTAAAAGTTTTTGAAATTGATCACTACATATGTTGGGGGACACCAAATGATCTCAAAACATATCAGTATTGGGAAAAGTTTTTCCAAAAATACGACGAACCAGCAAAACTTCAATCAAGCGAAAACAAAACAAAACTTTCCATAGTAGTTCCATGCTACAACGAAGAAAAAAATATTCCACTTATCTGTGATCGTTTCGAGAAAAGCATTCAAGAACCAGGAATCGAATTATTATTAGTAAATAACGGCTCAACAGATAACTCAAATCAAGTATTTCAAGAAACCCTCAAAAACCCAAAATACCACTTTATTCGCGTAGTTGATGTACCAGTAAATCAAGGATATGGCTTCGGCATAACATCAGGTCTCGAAGAAGCAAAAGGTGAAATCCTCGCATGGACACATGCAGATATGCAAACAGACCCTGGGGACGTCATAAAAGCATACCATATACTACAAGAATCCCAGGACCCTACAAAAACAGTCGTAAAAGGTAAGCGTATCAAGAGATCCATAGGAGATACCATCTTCACATTTGGCATGTCAGTGCTTGCATCAGCCGTATTAAGAAAGGCGCTTTTTGACATCAATGCCCAACCAAAGCTCTTCCCACGTAAACTATTCAATGAAATGAAAAGTCCACCAAAAGATTTCTCCTTAGATCTCTATTGGCTCTACTTTGCAAAAAAGAGAGGATATAAAGTCATAAAAATGCCAGTTCTCTTCACAGAACGTATTCATGGAGAGTCAAAATGGAACTTTTCATTCAAAAGTAAAATAAAAACTATCTGGAGAACCGTAAAATATATTTTTGCACTTCCAAAATTACTCTCTAGCATCTCAAAAGAAAAATGACAAAAAAATCTGCTGTATTATTGTTGATTCTCGCAAGTGTCTTTTGGTCAATGAATGGATTATTTATTCGTAATGTCGACGGACTCTCCCAAATAGAAATTACATTTGGACGATTATTTATAGCATTCTTACCAATGCTATTTTGGAGCATGCAAACACAAAAGAATCGTCTTTTATTCAAGGAATCTCTAAAGAATTGGAAGGTATTAATTATTTTAGGTTTCTTGATGGGGCTCGGCTTTTTAGCAAACACCTTTGCATTTCAAATGACACATCTCGTATCAGCCCAAACCCTAAGCTCACTTGGTATGTTTTTTGCAGTCATGTTTGCGCCAATATTCTTACAAGAAAGGACCTCCTATAAAGATCTCATTGGGATGATCCTAACTCTGATCGGAGTAGTGCTCGTACTAGGAATAGATAAAAGTACTCTCAGTAGAGAGTTTTTCTGGGGTGATCTCATAGCATTCTCAGCATCAGTTGTATTTGGACTCTATGCTGTTTTGGCACGAAAATTTTCATCACCATATCCCTTTTTCATAACAATGACATGGATTTTTGGTGGAGGAAGTCTCATCCTGCTGCTTGCCAAAATAACAACCGAAACAAATACGTTGCTGTCATTTCTAAGTATTTCAGGAAATTCATTTCTCAACCTACTTGGAATTGGTCTTCTGGGAACCTTTGCCGGACACACCATACTCAACACATCAGTAAAACATATCCGAGCCGAGAAAGCCCTAACATTAGCACTCCTTGCTGCTCCTATGGCATTTTTCATCGGCCTCTTCTTCTTTGAGGAAATTTTGACCCCTACAGCAATATTTGGTTTAATCTTATCCATTGTTGGCGTAGCTATAGTAACTCAACACAAGAAAACACATGCTTAAAATAATACATCGCATCAATGCCGCTGCTCAGCTCCAAGAGGTTCCACATAGCTGTGGTGTGGAAATAGATCTTCGTGGCACCCTCGATGGTCGAATCATACTCGATCATGAACCCTTTGAGCACGGCGAGAGCTTTGAGGAGTATATAAAGCAATATAAACACAAGACACTTGTAGCGAATATCAAAGAAGCAGGAATAGAAAACAAAGTAAAAGAGATATTAGAAAATGCCCAAGTAAACGATTACTTCCTTCTAGATGTTGAACATCCATACCTCTATCGCGCCTCTAAAAATGGAGAACGCAAGATAGCGGTTCGGTTCTCAGAGTATGAGCCGATAGAACTTACAAAACAGTTTATAGACAAAGTAGACTGGGTGTGGATAGACACAGCAACACAGTTGCCTATCAACAAAGAAAACATAAGTATCCTCAAACAATTCAAGACCTGCTTGGTGTGTCCAGAGCGGTGGGGGAGGCCAGAGGATATTTCAGCGTATAAAGAAAAAATGAAACAATTAGATTTTCAGCCTACAGCGGTTATGACAGCACATAAATATATTCATGACTGGAGCATATAATGATTTCACATTACAAAGGGATATTCTTAGATCTTGACGATACATTGTATAACTACAAAATATGCAATGAAGAAGCGAAAAAAAAGCTTTTCCTCTTTCTGAATCAACAACTCAACCGTCCAGAAAACGATATTCAAAGTGCATACGATCTTGCTCGCGAACAAGTTCATAAGGACCTAGAAGGAACAGGGGCATCGCATTCTCGTTTATTGTACATACAGAAAACCATAGAAAAACTTTCAAACAAAACACATCACAAATTAACCCTGGAAGCCCATGAAGTATTCTGGGAAGAATTTTTAAGGAATATGCAGCTCAATAGCGGGGTGAAACAGTTTCTACAAGATGCGAAGACAAAGGGGATAGTGCTTGCGATCGTAACAGACCTAACAGCTCACATACAAGTGCGTAAGATAATTCAACTGGGTATAGATCCATACATAGATTTCCTCATAACTTCAGAAGAAGCTGGACGAGAGAAGCCAGAAACAAACATTTTCCGACTCGCCCTTACAAAAACAAAGCTAAAATCAGAAGAAGTCATTATGATTGGAGATAGTCAGGAAAAAGATATAGAGGGTGCGAAAAAGATCGGAATAAGAGCTATACATTTTCACAGTAAAAATACTGATGATTTTGCATCAATTCTCCACGAAATAGAGAAATTACATTGAGCACGCATCCAGAGTTGATCTCACAATATCCTCAAGAGTATGGTGTGCGTTCCACCCAAGCATATCCCGAGCTTTTTTCGACGATGATATAAGTTCAGATGGATCACCATCACGTCTTGAGACTATTTTTGTAGGTATAGTATTTCCAAGTGCCTTCTCAAAAGCATGAACAATTTCTAGAACCGTCTGACCATGTTCAGTTCCAAGATTAAAAGAATCAGAACCAGCATAATCAAGAGCGAGCATATGAGCAGATACGAGATCAGAAAGATGGATATAGTCACGAATACATGTCCCATCACGCGTGGGATAATCATTGCCATAGATCTCGAGGTAATCTCGGCGACCCTGAATTACGTCGACAATTATGGGAAATAAATTTTTTGCATGATTATCAATATATTTGAGACCATGATCACCAGCAACATTGAAATAGCGAAGAGAACAATAGGAGATACCATGTATTTTCTTATACCACTCAAGTAAGTCTTCGCAAATAAGCTTCGTACCCCCATAATAATTTATAGGATGAGTCGCATGTTTTTCAGTAACAGGAACATTAGCAGGTTCCCCATAAATAGCGGCCGTAGAAGAAAAAACAATTTTTGGAATATTAAATTGAACACATGCATCAAGCACATTTACCATGCCAGTAATATTTTGCGAATACATAGGAGCATTTTTCATGGATGCACCTGCATCTTTATGGGCAGCGAAATGAAGAACGGCATCAAATGACCCACCATCAAGAGAGCGAAAAAAAGAATCTCGTTGCATTATATCAACCTCCATGAGCTCAACCCTCGAATCCACCTTATTGGAATTTCCCGTAGAAAGGTTATCGATAACCAAGACATTATGACCATAATCACAAAGATCATGAACGCACGCTGAACCAATATATCCCGCACCACCTGTAACAAGTACATTCATCAAAATAAGAGATAATAACTATAAATCACATGAAGTATAGTAGACGTGTGACATATTGAATACGGAAAAAAAGAAGACAAATAAGAAATGATAAATATAGTTACCATGTGAGAGTAACTCATGTAGATTATCCTTGCTGTTATCAATACGTGTATGAGGCGTTTAGAAAAAAACGAAAAACAATATTCCCCCTATGTATTACTCATAATATTCATTGGACTCTATATCAACCTACCGTTCCAGATAGTATTCTATATACTTGCAGCAATAGTGTGGTATTTCATTGCTCAAGATGCTAAAGGGAGTAAAGAAATATCGAGTAAATGGGTAAGTATTCTAGTTGGTACTCTACTACTAATAGCAACAAGTCCATATCTTTTCAGCCATTCAGCACCTTTTGGGTACGATACAGGTATTTATCGGCACGAATTCGAGTTTCTTTTTAATCTTATTCCCGAATTCAATTTTGCCATCCACCCAGGACTCTTTTTGCTCACAGATTTTCTCCATATCTTAGGAGTGCAGGTAGAAACACTCATGAGAGAAGGTTATATATTTCTTTACCTATTACTAGGCTTATCAATATATTCTACTACAAAGGAATTTAGCACAAAACAGGCTGGAATCTTGGCATTCGCAATATTTATCCTTTCAAGTGTCCAATTTACGGCATATACCTATATGCTCTACAAAAACATCCTTGGCCTCTCTATACTACTCTTCTCCCTTATCTTGATAAAAAGGAGATCACACCTTCTTCTTCCAACAGGACTCTTTCTCGCAATACTTCAACCAACGCACTTTGTCCTCTTTGGCCTCACACTCTTTTCACTTTGGATATGGAATTGGAAAGAAAAGGATGATCGCAGATATTTTTTCATTCATGGAAGCATAATACTGGGTTTAGCACTCTCAATACTTACCCTCAAGCCCCACCTCATAACAACAGCATGGGATATAATTCAAAAAAAAGACGCTCTATCATCAGGAGTATTTCTCACAACATCAACGGCACTCAAAGCAATGATACTTTATCTACCAATAGGCATACTAGGGCTTTTAAGTTGGAGTGATAAAAAAAGAAAACCCCTCCTGACAATAACAATCACAACAGCGCTTATAGTCTTTCTAAGAGGCTTCTTCTTTCAACGATATATAATTGAATTAGATGTATTTATAATCATCTATGCCGGTATAGGTCTTTCTATGATATTCGGAAAGATAATGGCGAATTCATTCTATAAGAATATTTTTATTACGTTTGTTTCTCTCGCCTTTCTTTCGCATATCATTTCAATAATGCAATATAAACCGTGGATATCAGAAGGGGAGTTGTCTGAGATTCAAGCCCTCTGTGAAACAACAGAGCCGAATGTATATGTTATGGCAACACACAGTTACTACTCGCCATGGATTCACGGATATAGCTGTCGAGATGCATATGCCCCTGGTCTATTCGCTATAAACAAATGGAATTATCCAACCTGGAGGACCTTCTGGAATGGAAACAAAAAACAGAGAGAAGAGCTTATGCAAGAAACATTTGGATCAGAAGAGCGTCCAGTATACATATTTATTGGTGAAAAACAGCCCCAAATGAACTTCAGTGAACATCAAGGTTTTACAAGACTCAGTGATAAACTTTGGAAATGGGAGTAAGATCCTTCAAATAAAACTATATGAATAAAACATACAACAATATAGCGAGTCGCCTTCTTCTCATAAGCATCCTTATAGCATTAATCAGCGCCTTACTACATTGGACAGTCATGACAAGGGTGCTCATAGCAATCTATGCGCTCACACTAAGTTACGTGGTCACAACTCGTGACCTTAAGGAGAATATAGATGCTTGGCAAAAAGGACTCTATACACTATTGATGACATTCGTTATCCAAGCCTTACTCATCTTACTCATTTGGATCTTAAGACAACCAATAACATTAATGTCAGTCATCATGGTAAATGCAGCAATCGGAGTAATAGCATCAGTATTAGCGTCTAAAATGAAGAGAAATGTCAAAAAAAAGCATGACATATAGTAAAAAAATGATGTAGTAAGGTGTTCCACAGGCATCATTTAACACAGAAATCCCTAACTATGACCTAGTAATATAGCAAAAATAAAGCTCTATAAAGAGGATAATTGCTCTTACAAGGTAAGAAATAAAATAAAAAGAAACAAGAATAAATATAAAATGAAGACTATTAACAGCGTTCTTGATAGATTTTTTTTAGTTGTGATAAACTAACAAAGATTTCGTTAACAATAACGCAAGCTTTAAGCGTATAACTTCCTATCCCTATGAAATATCAAACATTTATAAAACAGTGCATAACAGCCATTACATTGGCAGCACTTCTCGTGATAACAAATGTACCAGGAGCATTAGCAGCATTCGTTCTCGGATGGACATCAGATCCAGGAGCGCCGATTGGTGCTATATCATCAAGCCCATTAACAAACACTTCAACACTGACCTACGGATACGGATACAACACAACCACGGGTCAACATGGTTTTGGATACGGATATGGATATAGCTACTGGGATGCCAACGGTGCCCCAAACACTGGAGTATTGGCAGGATTTCAAAGCAGTTTCAATCCATACGCTGGCGGTGGTGGGGTAGTGGCAATTCCAGCAGGTGGACAAGTGGGGACACTTCCACCGGGGACCTACTCTGGCTCAGGGAGTGTAGAATTTACTAACGAAGAAACGGGTTCATTCGCAGCACCAGGTGCTGGAAACTTTGCAAGAAGAGTGGTGCTCGGAAATACAGGTGGAGATGCAGTACTTCAAAACAGTAGTAACTCTGATGTAAGTATTACCTTTGGTGCCAATACAACATTTTTCTCAAACAACGCAGGAGATTTTACAAGTTTCCAGGCCCCAGTGGTTACCCCAATAGCAGGCCCAGCAAATCCAACAGGTCTCACAGTAGATCTTTCAAATGTATTGAGTGTTGGTGGTAGTGGTGCAACTCACGTGAGAGTAGATCCATACGCAACAGTAAGACTGCCATATACAGGTACACCACCAGCTCAAATCGTTGTAAGAACAACAGGAGCATGGGAAACAAGTGTACGGTGTACAAGTAATATTGCAGGAAATATACCGTCGGGTTACAACCACTGTTTCACGGTAGATACAGCAAATAACGTTGTTCTCATCTATACCAAAGTTCTCTCGCAATTCGGTGGTGCAGCAGCTGCAGCCGGAGGTGGTGCAGTTGGAGGCGGAGGCGGCGGAGGCGGAGGTGGAGGCGGTGGTGGAACCGCGCCAGTCGTTGCACAACAGCCAGACCCATCTTCAACAACACTTGGTACAACAAATACAGAAACAACAGTAACAACACCAGGAAATAAAACACTTACCGTACCTGCAGGAACACAAGTAAAAAATAAGAGATTTCCAGATGTTTCACTCTCAGCATGGTACTACGGATTCGTAGAAGTGCTCAGAAAAGCAGGAATAGTACACGGAACAACAAGTGGAATGTTTGAACCAGCTCGTGAATTGACTCGTGCAGAGCTCGTAAAGATCGCTCTCAACACATTTGCTATCGAAATACCAAGTAGTGTCGCAAGTCCTTTCAACGACGTAAGTGCTTCACAATGGTACGCACCATATATAGCACGTGCGAAAGAACTTGGTATCGCAACAGGATATGCAGACGGAAGCTTTAGACCAAACGATTCAATCAATAGAGTAGAAGCTCTCAAGATCCTCCTCGGTGCATCTGGACTAGATATCACTGGAGGAAGCATGAACTTCCCAGATACTGTAAGAGGGGCATGGTATGAAAGATACGTAGCATTCGCTCAGGCAAACGACATAGTAAGCGGATACCCAGATGGTAAGTTCGGACCGGCAAACAACATCACTCGAAGTGAAATGTCGAAGATGGCTGTAGGGGTACTCGAACTCATCCTCTAGGAAGATCTCCGCAAGATAAGGTACAAATAAGCAATCAAAAGAAAACCCGCCAGGAGGCGGGTTTTCTTAAACACATATCAACCAGTCAAGTATCAAGGGAGGGGAGAGGGATTAGATAGATTTTGCACCGCTTTGTGCAGTATGCACTTCAGCAGTAGGCCGTTTCGCAATCCCTATAATCTTCGTCGCTTTTACCTTTCGCTCTATCTTCTGCGGACTTACCTTCTGTACAACAGAAGCAAGCTTCGCCTGTGTCGCAGGACCAAACTGTCCAGCACCAGTATCAATAGGACTAGCAACAAGATCATTATCTTTCTGGAACTTAAGTACAGCAGCTTCAGTAAGTTTTCCAAAGTATCCCGTAGGCTCGTGGTCAAGATACCCAAGCTTATTAAGATACTCCTGCAACTTCGTCACAGCTTCACCACTATCGTTCTTTCCAAGATGCGTATCAATGAACTCCTGTATAATTGCTTCATCGTGAGCCTCTTCCTTCGAAGGAGGGAGCTCAGCATTCAAAGAAGCTTGTCTCTGGAACTTTTCATGAGCTCTCAAAGAAGCTTCAAGTGCAGATCGGGTCTTTGGCCCATAATATCCAGAGGCAGTATCACTCGCTGTATTCACGACCTCCTGTGCAAGTTGCATCTGAAATACCGCATCAATAGTCGCATCGTCATACGATCCCGTTATATCCCCATGGTAGAACCCAAGCTTAGCAAGAGCCCTTTGAAGATCTTCAACCTGTGCTCCATGAGAGCCCTTCCCCATATTCGTTTGTGGAACTCCAGCCTGGATAGAATTCTGAAGGGATCTCATCTCTTCTACCAGCTTCGCACCAGTCTGTGGTCCTATATGTCCAGCACCCTTATCACTCTTATTCTTTACGATCCCATGTTTCACCTGGAAACGATACACACTATCATCGAGAGAACTCTGTCCATCTATAGGACCTTCGTAAAATCCAAGAAGCGTAAGCATCTCCTGATATTTCTTCACATTCGATGAATCACTCGTACCAGCAGAGGCAACGTAATTCCCTTTAATCTTATTCTTAAAGAGACTCGCTACATCCATAGGAGGAAAAGGCATATAATCCGCCATACTCAATGTGCCAGCAGGATATACCGTAGCCGTCGCACGTTTCACACCAATATAATAGAGAGCTCTCGCAAGCCCCTCCATTCCATGTCCAAGCCAAATATCTAAACGATCCACACGTTCACATTCTTCATCTGCTCCACAAGTCACCTTATCCTTATAATTCGAAATAATAGCCCCGCCACGGTCATGTACCGTACCCAACCCTATACCAGGGATATCGATACGTGTCCCAAAGGGATAATCCTTAGGAGCAGCAATCATACCAGGATACACCGGCGTACCATCAGCACCATTCGTTCCACGTCCATTAAGACGTACATCCCCAGCATAACTTCCCGTAACATAGTACGGTTGATCAGGGAGTGGAGAGTAGTAACCAGTGATTACAACATTACGTTGGTAAGCACCCTCAGCAAGTGCATTGAACACCTGGGCCGGAAAGAGAAGTGCCACGATGGCACCTATAAGGATTTTTTTCGATTTCATGTTGATATGTATTATGTGTTTTTGATTTTTATTTCATGACGACTTACCGCCATAAAGAAATCATGAAATCATATAGTGAATACAAATTTTTGTCGAGCACCACAAATGGAAAGAATCCAAAACCATTTCATAATACTATTTCATTTTTTCCCATAAACCGCTTACCCATGCGTACTTGACGAGATAAAATTAAAAGACAATAAATATAAAATATGACAAATGAAAGAAAAAAAAGAATAAAAAAAAACTCCGACACGAGAAGTGTCGGAGTAACGCAGTGCAATATTATTGTTTCACGATAATAGGAACAATGAGTGGTTGTTTTCCAATACGTTTCTGCAAGAAACGAAGGAGAGCACTCTTCACAAGTTCCTTCACATCACTCTTCCTATCACTATCTTGCCAATCCGTATAAGCCTTCTTAGCAACCTGAGTTGCTTCATTAATCACTTCAGTAGAATCTTGCATATAGATAAATCCACGTGAAGTAATAGCAGGATCAGCGATCAGCGTAGCATTATGCTGATACACCCGGAAAAGAACACCAAGCATACCATTATGAGCCATCATTTGACGCTCAGCCTGTACCTTGAGTCCAATATTCCCACTCGTCTCACTTCCTTCAATCATAATATTATTCGCAGGAACCTTCGATTTAGATTTCCGCATATTCTGCTTACTATCAAGCTCTACAATATCTCCATTCTCAAGAAGAGCAATATCCTTCTCATCATGACCAAGTCCCATAGCAAGATCCTTGTGAGCATGTCGCATATACATCTCACCATGGATAGGTATGAGGAATTTTGGTCGAAGAAGACTATACATAAGCTTCAGATCATCCTGATTTCCATGACCTGAGGTATGAACATCCATCTCATTATTCGTAATAACCTTCGCACCAAGGCGCACAAGATTATTCTGTATCGTAGCAATAGCACGCTCATTACCAGGAATAGGGGAGCTCGAGAGTACCACAGTATCATTTGCCTTAATCTGGATCTGATGATGACTCCCAAGACCCATACGAGAAAGCGCAGACATCTCCTCACCCTGTGAACCAGTCGTGATAATCATGACCTTATGAGGAGGAAGAGAATTAACACTGTTCATCTGACGAAGAGTATCCTTCGGGATATGAAGATATCCAAGTCGAGAAGCAATCTCGACATTATCTACCATACTACGACCACTAATAAACACCTTACGACCACTCTTATGAGCGTACTCAATAAGCTGTCCAATACGACCAAGTACCGATGAAAAAGAAGCAACAATCAAACGTCCCTTAGTTTTTTCAACAATACCTTCGAGCGTAGAAGCCACATGGCGCTCAGAAAGCACCGGTCCAGGTTTCATAGCATTCGTAGACTCAATCATAGCCGCCAAAACACCCTCCTTACCAATAGCAGCAATCTTCTGGAAATCAGCAGGCTTACCAAATGCAGGATTATAATCAAACTTAAAGTCTCCACTGTGGACAATATTTCCAACAGGAGTACGCATAATCACACCCACACAATCGGGGATAGAATGATTAATACGGAAGAACTCCAGCTTGAAACAACCAAGTTGTATCTTACTTTCATCAGAAATAACCTTTAACTTCACATCCTTCACCATCTTATACTCCTTCAAACCCTTCTCAATAAGACCAAGAGTAAGCTTTGTAGCATAAACAGGTGGGAAGTTAAGCTTCGGAAGAACATTCTTAAGACCACCAATATGGTCAAGGTGACCATGAGTCACCACGACACCACGAATACGTGCCTTGTTTTGTTCCAGATACGTCGTATCCGGTATGAGATAATCAACTCCATACATTTCCTCTTCAGGAAACTGAAGCCCAATATCTATAATAAAGATATCTTTCCCGTACTCGATAGCCGTACAGTTCTTACCAACCTCATCGAGGCCCCCAATAGGGATAATGCGAAGCTTACGCTCGCCACGGGAATTATTCGTACTGTGTGCAGAAGTAGTCTGCTTTGCGTGAGAATGTTGTCCACCACGCTTCTTAGTATTTCGCCCACCACCACTGCTCTTTTGTGAGCTTGGTCGTTTATGGGACTTCTTGAAGATCGAATCTTGTTTCTTTTGTTGAGGTTTCCCGTCACCATCTCCAGAACGCTTAATCCAATCGGATAACTTATTCATAACTTTCGTTTAAAAATAAATAATGTAATAAGATACCCAAGTATATCAGAGAAAAGGAAATATTACAAGGGGTACAGGGAGACGACATCTAATTAATGGCTTATAGAAAGGAAAAAATTAGATTGTAAAATTGGGAATCATAGAAAGAAAAACGAATAAGGCAACATTTCTTCACCATAATTATAAATAAAAAAACATTAAGATTTCATAAAGATTAAGCCACAGAGTTGACTTAATAATGTCACCTAATCTATGATTAAAAATCCTATAACACAACATTATGAAACAACATGCATTAAAACTCCCATCTCTCATTACAGCGATAGTCATGGCATTTATGCTGGTAGCTGTTGTGCCATATCTATCCATCACATGGTGGGGAGATGACACCTATGAAACACAGGCAGTATGGCGACCAGACCCAGATACAGGCTGTGGAGAAGGATATTTAAACTGGACGAATTCTCTCACATACGATGATACACATCAGTGGAGCACGCTTTTTGTGCCCATAATCTATGCAGGTGAGGATACTCCAGAGCCAAAGGCAATAGAACAATTTGCAGATATTAATTCAGACGGTCTTCCTGACTATATCTTTTCATTCCGAAGTGGTCGCATATATGACCCAGGGAAAATGCAAACAGTGAATGCATATAGCCAAGACTGCATCTATCTCAATAACGGATCTGGTTGGGAGCCTGCATATAGGTGTGTTATGGAAGGCATAAGTTATTTGGCACAACCTCACGAAGTTCGTTATTACGGCGATTGTTCAGCTTAAATACTTACTTAACTACCCCATACCATGAAAAATATAATCAAATCTATTTCAAGCACTACGGTCGTTACATCCATCTTGTTCGCACTAGTGGTGCCATATATAGCTATCTTCTTATTAGGAACATCACCACAAACATTTGCATATCAAAATATAAGCCTGCAGCATGGTTGCACCAAAAACTATACCTCATGGTCACAGTCATCGACATATAAAACAGGAAGTGATTGGAATCTCCAATTCATTCCAAAAATACTGCATTATAAGAAAAACGTCTCTGGTCAATTTTTAGACGTCGACGAATCAACACCAAAAATCCTCGAGCAATTTATAGACATCAATGGAGATGGGGGGCTTGATTATATTTCATCATATAGATCAACAGGGCAATTTGTAGACTGTGTATATCTCAACAACGGAACAGGATGGACACCAGTATTTAGATGCGTAAAGGCATCCGGAACATATTACGGTGATTGTGCGATCTAATAAATTTTCTATATACAAATGAAACATATCCAATCAATTCTTAGCTGTCTTCTATCTTTCACCCTAGGTATAGGACTTATTCCTATGCACTCACACGTTACCCATGCACAAGAAGGATTAGCAGAGGTAGTTTCCAAAACACATCAACAATCAGAAGTAAGAGAGGTCATACAATCTCTTAAAAATAAAATAGAAAACTTAAAATCCCCAATAAATCTCGCAGAAAAACCTCTCAAAGATCGCATTCTCATAGCCGCCGTACAATCACCTCAGGCACCCCAGGGTCCTCAAGCAGCAGCCGTTGGTGGAGGTGGCGGAGGGGGTGCGCCAATTCCAGAATTCATACCAAACCAAAATTCACCAAAGCCAAACAATTTTTTCCAGGATATTCGCAAAGTAGAAGCAGATCTATTCTCTGGAGCTGCTTCGTATAGCTATCCTCTTTGGGTACCACAAGGCAGACGCGCCATGACCCCAAACGTAAATCTTTCATATTCAAGTAATATGCAACGATTTGACTCACTCACCGGTTTTGGATGGTCACTGCCTACAAATGGGATATTCCGCAGCACAGAAAAAGGATCAGATAATCTCTTCACAGACAACGACTTTGTAGCAGATATGTGGGGAAATTCAGAAGAACTCATTATTACAAATGTAGGATTCGGAGAATATGCTCCAAAAAATGAAGGGAGTTTCACACGATACAGCTTTCAAAATAATTCATGGATAGCAGTGGATACACTGGGTACCAAATATTACTTCGGACAATCAGCATCAAGTAGACAAGATGACCCTACAGATGCAACGAAAGTATATAAGTGGATGCTAGATAAAGTAGAAGATACCAATGGAAATTTCATGACACTTACGTACTATAAAGACGCAGGACAAATATATCCGGATACCATAAAATATACGAAACATGGCAACGATCAGGGAATCTATGAAGTAAGGTTTACCCGCACATCACGAAGCTCTTACTCAAACTATGAACGTGGCTTCAAAACCGAAACAAAACATCTCATAGACGAAATCCAACTGTACTCATACCATGCAGGTCAACCACAACTCATACGTACATATGATCTCGATTATACAGCGAGAAATAATGCCGTAGTGTATCTCACAAAAATAACCGTGCGCAATGGTGGAAACTCTTTACCACCTATACAATTTACCTACTACGACAAAACCAACGTATCAAATCTCTCCAAGATAGATCTACTCAAAGAAATCATTCATCCCTACGGTGCCAAAGAAACCCTCTACTATAGGCCGTCAACAGCATATCGTATTACAGGTGTACCAGGACCTGGAGGCTTAAGTAATAAAGGTTTGCCTTTTGTGGTTCACACCCTAACAAAAAAAAGCATTCAACCAGATCCTGGAGGTTCAATATATACAACAGAATATGGATACAGCGGTGGTCATTACTACTATGACAACGCTGACGCCTTCAAGAAACAATATGCAGGATTTCATGAAGTGTTAGTGAAAGACCCATTAAACAACGTGCAAAAAATCTATTTCCACCAAAGTGAATTTGCTGCAGACAACACACAAAGTAGCATGAAGGGTGAATTTCAAGACCATATCAGTAAGAGAGGAAGAGTATATAGACAGGAGCAATACGATAACACAGGTGGCCTCTATCAAGTCTCAATAAACAAATGGGAACATACACTCTTACAAGATGCAGATCCTGATGAAGAGCGTCATTTTGTCTCACTAAAACGCGAAACCAATAAATCATATGATGGTAACGGAACAGAAAGAACCAGGGCAACAGAAAGAACATATGATATTTATGGAAACGTACAGCAAGAGACAAACTTCGGAAGAGTGAATCCTGTAGGAGATGCAGGAGGTTTTACAGACACACTCCAAGACAAGAAAACGATGCTATTCACATATGCTCACAATCCCTCAAAAAATATACATAAACTCCCAGTTCAAGAAACAGTTCAAGATTTTTCTGGTGGAACAATAGGTCAAACAAAACACTACTATGACAACCTGGGACTCAATCAAGTATCTATAGGAAATGAAACCAAAACAGAACAGTTAGTGACAGCACCAAGCACATTTATAAGTACAGAAGCAACATATAACAGTATGGGTATGCCGTTGACGCATAAAAATCCAAGAGGATATACAACACAGCTTACATACGACACATTTAATCTCTACCCAACCTCAGCAACAAACGCAAAAGGTCATATATCAACCATGGAATACCATTACCATTCAGGTCAAATCTCAAGTACCACAAATCCAAACGGAGCAAAAGCAACACAGGAGTACGACAACTTCGGAAGAATAATCGCCTCAAAAGTAAGTGATCCATCAAATCCAGCACAGCTCCTTACCAAAGAAGATTACATATATAACACAGCAAGTCAGCCAGTAAGCATTACACAAAATTCACATGCCCATATCACTGATACATCAGCAAACACTATAGTAGTATCTCAAGTTTCATACTTTGACGGTACCGGAAGACCGACGCAAGTGAGATCGGAGACGGAAGGATCAGATCAATATATCGTTACAAGCAGAAGCTATGACGAAAGAGGAAATCTCAAAAAGGAAACCCTTCCAGTACAGAGAGCAGGAATAAGCTATCAGACACCTGCACCCGGAGCTGCAGGTACAGCCTATACCTACGATGCGCTCAATAGACAAACACAATCAGTAGATCCACTCGGAACAACGACAATAGCATATGACATATGGGAAAAAAGAGTCACAGATCCAAATAGCATCAGGAAAGACCTTGTATTCGACGCATATGAAAACCTCATAGCCGTAAAAGAATATCTCAATGGAAACCCACACACGACCTCATACGACTATGATGCAAATAACAACCTTATAAAAATAACAGATGCAGACAGCAATATACGAAACATGACCTATGATCTTCTTGGAAGAAAGTTATCACTACAAGACCTTCACACGGCGAATGATACAACATATGGAACATGGGTATTTACATACGATGACAACGGAAATGTAACGAGTACAACGGACCCAAAAAATCAGACAATCCAATCAGCATACGATGAACTCGATCGTTCCCTCACACAAGATTACACAGGGCAATCAGGTATAGAAGTAACATATACTTATGATCAAGGAACCTACGGTAAAGGAAAACTCTCATCCATATCTATACCAACAGGTGCACAATATACACAGTCAGAAGCAGTTACCAAGAATTTCACATATGACCTCTTAGGTCGACCTATTACAGAAGTAGTAGACATTGGAAACGAGAACTTCCAAACATCCTTTGCATACGATATTACAGGAAATCAAACAGAAATAACCTATCCAGATAGCCTCAAGGTAAACTACGGATTGAATAACGCTGGATTCATAGAAACAGTGACACGGACAGAAAACGCTGCTACCAAAGATGTTGTGAACAATATAGACTACGCACCAAACGGAGCCATAGCTTCCATAACATATGAAAACGGGTCACAAACAACAGATACCTTCGATATCAACAAACTCTATCGCCTCACACACAGAGAAACACTACACAATGGAACAAAACTACAAGATCTATGGTACACGTATGATGCGGTAGGAAATCTCACAAGCCTTCAAGATAATTCACAGACGAATACCAAGAAGATGTCGACATATGCTTACGATGATCTCTATCGTCTGACGCAAGTAGATACTACCAATGTTGTCAGTGGTCAGAATTATATCCGTAACTACACATACGACATCATCGGAAATATCACCAATCACCCAGTAAAAGGAGCATACACATACGCAGGAGGCAATTCAGCAACAGCAAATAATGTAGAGAGCAATCCTCATGCGGTTACCACTGCAGGTGCTATGCAGTACACATACGATAAAAATGGGAACTTCATAAGTGATGGCACCTGGACGCACACATTTAATTTCCAAGATCATCTTGTAACATCAATAGATGGAAATAAAACCATCAACTATCTTTACGATGCAAATGGCACGCGTGTTGTCAAAAATAATACGACAGACAACAAAAAAACCTACTACGCAAACCAATACTACGATCGTGAAGATGCTACTGCAAAGAGACATATCTACGTAAACGATCGCAAAGTAGCAACAGTGCCTAAAAATCTCTAGAAGTAAATAAGGGATACTATGAAAATACTCCGCTCCATCACCACTCTCCTCATATCCACAACACTACTAGTAGGTGTATCATATACAAACTCAAACACTCTCCACGCCTCCCAAAACCCCACCGGAGAGATCCAAGAGCTCAATGAAGATTACATCCAAGGCTGGGCATATGACTCAGATCTTGGATCTCTTCCCACGGAAGTAAAGATATACATCGATGGAAACTACTTCGACAACACTATGGCAGATATTGCTCTCCCTTCCCTTGTATCTTCCGGTCTCGCTCCAGATCAATATCATGGCTTCATCGTACGTTTTAACACCTTCTCCTTCACACCTGGAAACAACTACGAAATCACTGCCTTTGCCGTAGACGACAATACCCAACAAGAAATACCCCTCACAAATTCTCCACAAACCCTCTCCATTCCTGGAGGAGGTGGAGGAGGTGGAGGTGGTGGGACCAACCCCACAGCCAAGATCAACATCAAAGACCCACAACCAAACACCGGAGACCTCGTAGCCATTGATGCCACCTCCTCCACAACAACAACATTCCAAACATACCAACCTGGACCTCCACCAAACCTTACTTTCAGTTGGACTCTCACATCAGCTCCACCTAACTCTCAAACAACCCTCTCATCCAACGACCAAGTAACCATTACCTTCACCCCAGACGAAATAGGGGACTATGAAGTACAACTGACCGTCACAGACCCGGCAAATAGCCAAACAGATCAAGCAAGTGTAACTCTTACCGCCACATCACCAGGACAAGCTTCAGGATTCACACCAGACCCCATAGCCTTCACAGACATCTTCAACGCTGAGATCAATACAGTATACACTTCCAATGCCAATGTCCTCACAGGCTTCAATGGAACCACCAAAGCCTCCGTATCCAATGGTATAAACACCAC
>WURV02045455.1:0-22141 GCA_011762755.2 Epimenia babai | reverse complement strand
ACGCTAGTGTTCGTGTGAGGGTGGGATTTGGTTAGTATGCGGAGATATCTTTTTTGCATAGTTTCGATGGTTTTCTTGTAAGTACAAGACATATTGAATAGAGCAGGTGCAGAAATAAACGATGCGAGCTGACTCATAGATTTGTAGATGGCGTAGTTGTGAGAATTTTCAAATTAACGACATAATTTTCCGTTTATTCATTGCAACGCGCTCATTCCAGATTAGCGAGGGATACAGATTTAGTTTAACATCAGGGGATTACGCTTAGTATGATATGGTTCGTTTTCTTAATGGCTATAGCAGGTGTTGGGGCAGTTTCTTCAATTATACAGTCATCCGCAAATAGGTAACACGAACATGTTTTAGTAAACGCATTAACGAACATTGTAAACATGGCGTACCAAGAATTGAGCCTTGCGGAACACCAGCAGAGACGCAGAGACAAGCAACATGTCCTTCATATAACCATTAGGTATTACAAATTTTCGGCGACGGGAAAGATAACTTGAATATATAGGGATAGCCAAAGGGTGGAAATTGAATCTGTTCGCCAATTCGGACGGGATGAGATGATGATCCAAATCAAAAGCGTACACTTAGAGATACAAGAGATATCTTTATACTTACAGATATCTTACCAAAAAGATACACTTACGTACAGCTTACAGATCCCTTGAGCGCCAGCTTTCGTATTGGGCACACAAACGCCCGCCATCCTGCCTTATCCATTGCTTTCCGTGCCACCTCCTCCCAAGTAGGCCACCCAAACTATCGCCTCTTCTTATCTACCATCCGTGGCCACGTTTCTTTAGGTCTCCCAATATTTCTCTTCCCTGCTGGTGTCCAATTCGAAAGTAGACGGCAGCCGTCTTTACTACTCATCCTTAACGGGTCGCCTATCCACTGCTACCTCTTTGCTAGAATGATGTTGCTTGCTGGCGGAACTTGTGTCTATATGCACATTTTCGCATTCGAAATGGTGAGAGGATATTATACAGCTTTTAAATAGGTTTGATCTTTCCTTTCTACTATATTGGTAGGAACTCCATATTTTTCGTAGCTTCCCTTAGCTTTTTTGGACGTTATGCTATGTCACCAACGTTTGTCTACATCAATCACTGCTCCTAAATACGTAAAACTAGTAACATTTTCTATTTCCTCATTTCCTACTCATCATTGCTTAGGTGTGTTGGACAGCAATGCTATTAGTGCAGTTTAAATCAAATATATTTTTTTTCATCCCAACAGGCTGTGTTTTATGTGATTTAACATTCATCGCATTGGTATTTTTGGCGTTTAACGTAATCCTGTCCTCTGAGCATTGTCAGCCAGCTCGTCTGTCGGACGCTGGGGGCTTCTTTTGGTTGTTGAAATCAGTGCAAGATCGTCAGCAAAATCTATGTCTCCAAGGCTCTTAGTCCCCAGGCTATTTCTCTCTTCATTATGCGTCGTTCTCATTAACCGATCAATCACCAATAGAAACAACAAAGCTGATACACCATGATCATCGATTAAAATTGAGCAAGAAATATACCACAAAATAACATTTTCAAAAATCACTTGCTCAGTGTGTAATGTAATAATATGCCTCAAGATCACAGTTACAAAATATCAGTATACTGTAGATTTATTTATTCGAAAACGACTACTATGTATACAGTGCATATAAAAATTTCAGTTAAAAGGGTATATGGTAGCTACATAAATATGATATGGGCAGATAGATGTAGGTGAAACTGGTGTAATAAATTTATTATATGAGCTTTTCTTTATAAAGGCTGTTTATTTCATGGCCGGAAATAGATGTTTATTTTTCTTTATTTGAGCAAAGTTTTAGAATCCAAATGTCAAATGCTAAACAAAAATCACATTACACAGATTTACAGCTCAACATCGCCAGTGATCTCCTCTTGGGAGTAATCAGTCCTTGCTGCATCATTTTGTAAACGGTTTTATGCCATTTATTAAAGTCGTTGAGGAAATGTGTAAATGGTTCGGGAGGCATAGCTAGTTCATCCACGGTCACGTCTGGCTGCTTCTTCTGCATGCTGCTTGCCAACCACCGCACCAGCTTCAGCTTAGTCGCCTCGGCGTCAGCAGTAGACCCATGGTGTCGCTGCAGGATAATGAGCTCTTCGAAACACGCGTGCACCCAGTCATAGTAGAGACTCTCCGTATCTGTCCATTACGCATGTCGTATTGCTAAGTAAATAATATATCACTATGCCATACACATGACAAACGGTTCGTTCGTATTTATTATATACAAATACTGGTTTAACCGCAGTTACATTAGTTAACGAGCCGCTGGTTTTTTGTCATAGATATCGTGGTTTGAAACCATACAGTCCAATGACTAAGCCACGAATTTCGGCTGACTGGCCTGCTAGCGTACTTCAATAACCCATAGAAGTATCATGAACAAGATTCAATTGAAACAAAGATTTCAAAGCGTTTTCTGAAACGGTATCAAACAACTGGTGCCCCCCCCCCCCTCTCCCAACACTGTGTGACAAGCTCCGCAATGACTATTTAACTAGATAAAAATTGTAAAAAATGTTTACTACCTAGATTGAAGGTTATTATTATTAATATTATTATTATTGTCGTTGTCGTTATCGTTGTCGTTGTTGTAATTGTTGTTGTTATTGTATACAACTTCCAACAATATGAATAGTTCCATAAATTGGTAAGGATGGATATATATTGTAACCTGATATCTTCTTAATTGAAAATCCGCTGGGCAGAAAATATTAGCTTTTAATCCCACATACACGGATGACAGTATTCAATTTATATAAAAAATTGTAACACAAAAAAGATATGAATGCAGTAAAATATTTTAAAATAAAGAATCAATTTACGTATAACTAGCCAGAATTTCGAAATACAGTGCATAAAATGTGAACAATGCAAGTTCAAGGCTTTGTGTTGAACACTCTCCAACATTGAAAACATAGCCCAATAAATTCATTTCTTGGAAATATTGCTTATTAAAATGCACAAAATATTAAGGCCATAAAGACCTTGAGCCATAGTCACCGATATTGTTGACGATGGCGGTTAGTATATCGAAGGACTTCTGCAAATCACCGACGGTCCTGTAGAATCCAGCTAGTTTCGCTTTAGCTTGAAGTAATGAGTTATTGCTACTTGACAAACAGCAACTGTAGATTCTGACACTCTCCTGAAGACATTCTTCTGCCAGAACATACCTTAGACACGCAAAAATAAAAAACATTAATTCGTATAATTACTAATCGATGCCAGTCATTATTGTTTTTGTATTACGCGTGAAAACTGACTGATTCGAAAACCTACGTACGGAGAGAAATGCACAGAAAAACCGATATATCAGAGGTATGGGTTTTTCTTTCTACGCATTTTTCTCCACCTCTTCAAAGAACCACATCGGCTACCCCATTGACACCAAAACCTATGTATGATGATTATATAACGCATGATACGGACGGTGTCGTATGTAACCACAATGGGTGCCATATAGATCATAGCTGACATTAATTATTGTAGACGAGGATGTGCACATGTGTGTATCTGGGATTAATCGGCTATGAGGGATATTCTTCAGGAAACTAATCCATATTGTAGTTGTTACGATGTCTCGGGATATGTTTAACCCTTTTTACACTGCAACACAAACCACGAAGTTGGGCGAAACCATTGACGTCACTGGATCTGGGTGCTAACAGATTGCTTACTCACGTCGCGTACTGCGCTAGGTCTGCGGTGGGTGACGTTTTTGCAGAGTAAAATGAATACCTCAGAAATATGGGCTAGAAGAGCAAGCGAAACACAGCTACGTTAGGAAGATGCCAATAAATACACACCAGGAGTTACTCAAGCCAAAATGTGCAGACAGGATTGAAAGTGTCATATGTATTATAGTGGCTGCAAGGGGAATTCTTGGAGAAACCCCAAAAAGATTTTAACGGAATGTTAAAAGCTCAAACTTAAAACCTAGCCAGCCTACCGACCAGATGCCCTAGATGACCTCAACCATTGATGACGATGACGATGACGACGACGATGAAAAATCGACCCAATAATAATAGAGGGTATAGTATGTGTATATAGTCAATGTATATTACTCAGTGTATATGCTGTATATTGATATTATCGACCCCATAGTAGTACAGGTGATAGTTACTTAGTTTGTTTGTTTGTTTGATATTAGAAAAATTATATAATCGATGCGCTACGTTATCATGGTAAAGTCGCGGCTAAAACAGTGACGGCTTACTCTTCTTTAGAGGTGTATATTTTGCCAAGCAGATCAGACAGCTGCGCCATGGGCAGACAAACGTCGTGGAAAGCATTGTGAATGAGATTTTGAGCCTGTTGCACCTCCATCACTGCGCTGTCCAACATGATCTTTTTGGTATTGGAATCAGCGGACTGCATCGCACGCACGTGCAAAACACGGGCTGTAAAATAATTTTGGGAATTATCCATCGTACAACACAACCCCTTTACCGTATCTATGGATTCAATACTCAAGGTCAAATACTATGGACAAATACTCAAGATACAGTAGGCCAGGAACGCCATACATATATAATCTGCTAGAAATTTCTAAAGCACCCCAATACATACGTCATAAACATTATTTTAAAAATGTCTATATGTAAACGTATACGTAACTAGTAAAAAGATATCAGCCAATAAAAGTATCAAGTATCAGCCAAGTATCAGCCAATAAAAGCTCTCATATACGGTTTACAACGAATGTTGTTTTATGTGAGCTATTCAGCGCAGATACAATACCTTCGATACTCGCATATCACCCCGCCGATGATAATATCGAACATCTATTTTATAGACGGCTGTGCCCCAGACGGGAATAAACGACTAGCTGAGAACCATCTGAAGAAGTCGACAGGAGAGCAGTTTCGACCGCGCGACCTTTCTGTTGCCATCTAGCGCATTTACCAACTTACCACTAATACACATATGAAGCGGGGTCGTAACACATTATATTATAAGTATTATGTGACATCGATGTGCTGCTCACCGAATTGGGCGTAGAATTGATAGAGGCTTGTATGATTATTGGGCAAAATCACCTTGGCTATCTCGAGGGCGTCGATACAGTTTTGGTAGTATCGTTCGTCATTGTAAGTCATGTTTGCTTGGGTGAGAGCTTCAGACAGAGCGAGGCAGGCGTACGCGCGTTGTAATGTATCGCAGTTATATATACACGATGACGTCTTCACCGCGTACTTTCATGATGCATAAAAAGAAAAAAGGTCGACCAAAAATATACAAATATACTCTCATGGTATCATAATGCATCTAAAATTAATAGGAAATCAATGACGAGAAAAAACATCAATATCATATGTAGTTTCGCCTTTATAATGGAGATCGTAATAAAAAAAATATTTTTCTGAAGAATATTTCTTAAAGCATATTCAACTTCTGCCTTTTCATTGTTTATTATTAGTGTTGTATTGTTTTTTTAAATTTATAGCTTACATTTTAGTAACATCGCGAACTCTTATTTTTTTTATATCAGACTCTCGCAATACAAAGAAACCTCTAACGATACGATGATATAATGTTAAAGTTTTGCAATATGACGACACTGGACTCTCGTAGTAATGTAGTCCCCCCCCCTAACCATCATTAAATGATGATAACAGTCCAGATATGTGACTGAGTATGTTTATTATGCCTGTGTCTTTTAGATACGAAACATAATCACAGCGTGATCCTACAAATTGCCATTTCCGAGAACTGTTATTGAACTGACACGAGCGCATCCGCTGAATAAATAGAGAAAATGACGAACAACTGAAACGCCTACCTCCGCAATATCTACTCCAGCCTGGTTACGCTGAAATTCATTGATGTAATGACAGCAATGCAGCAAAGCGTTCACATAAACAGGGTGCCGGACACCGTACAACTTTCTGGTGGAGAAAAACAAATCTATGTAGACCTACATAAAAGGTTGCTTCGGACATATTCCGTGCATAATAAATTACATTTTTCATAGAAAATCAGAGATAATAAACAATATATTATTTACGATATTAGCTAGGATAGCCACGTCAATCAATGCGAATAAAAAAGGAACAAAATAGTAGGACATGTTGAAACTTATAATATTTAAATAATACGGTTATAGCTATTGAGGTAACGTTTATATTTACCAGGTATCGTCGTATTGTTTTGGTCGATAGTTAACTAAAAACAAGGGGGGGGGGCAGTTGGCCTATTTGACGGACACGACAACTTTACGCACTTTGCGAGTCTCACTGTCTGGAGCGCCAAATCACGAGCTTTATTAGAGTTCCAAAGACAGCAGCAGCAACGTAAACAGTTACACAGCACGTGTACTAAGGCAGCCGGTCTATTCTCCGCTGATTCCTATACAAGTCATAAAAAATACCTGCATATGGCTGATAAAATTCACCAGATATTTATAGTCTTTGAGATATATCCTCATTCGAATTTTACGGAATAAAACAAAAAATAAATGTTAACACAAAATAGACTAACAATATTATTAAGTCATGATAATATTTTCAACCATTCTCCATTACACCTCAACTGTATAAACACGTAGATTTTATGCACGCAGCAAAAAATACCTGAATTGATCTCGCGCCCAATCCTCGAGGGACTCCAGTGAGACGACCGAGTTCCTGCAAAGCTTTATAGCTCCATATATATGCAGATGTCAAACTCCCTATCTCGTACAGCATGACACTAAGTTCCACATAAAAATTCTCATAGTTAACGAGTTTTTGTCCGAATGACAGCTTTTCTATTTTCCAGACAACTTCCATAGCCCTGAAGTAGATGTTATTCGTTTCCTGGAAGTTGTAATTCAAGTTGCATACGTGCATAATATAGGTGTAGCACTTGAAAAGCGGCATAAAATTTTCGTGTTTATTCTTTTGCGCGAAGAGATTAGTCATCACAACCAGCAGAGAATCTGCCTCATCGTAGTTGCCGTTCATAATAAGAAAGTCGACGAGCATGAAAGAGGACGATACGACTTTGTTAGAAGCACTCTGTAATTCGTCGTTATCAACAAAACTATTAATAACAGCAATGAATGAAGCGGTGATGTCCTGAAATATGTTTTTACTGTAGTGGTTCGCCAGATTTTTGAAGTGTTTGATGTAAAGATGATGTCGTTCGGCGTCATTTATAAAGCGTAGTACACTGTCGCTTTCTGCCAACCGAAATGCCGGCGTAGCCATCTTGTAGAACATTTCAAGCACTACTTCGACATTCTTCATGGATTCATAAACGGCCTTCTCGTCTTGAATACACGAAAAGGCTATTTCTGAATAGTTTTCTAATAGTGACGCGTAGCAGTCGTTAGGTTCAGCAACAATGGACGTGTTACTCTCTACATTTGCAATTTCCGAAAAGTTTGTCATCACACTTGGGGCTTCTCTACAGCTTTGCGTTTCAGGCGTTTCTGCAGTCTCTACCTTGGTATCTTCACATTCGATAATTGAATTTTCTTCGGAGTCGCGTGAAAGATCTGTTTCCATGGGACCCAGTCGAGCATTTCCAAATGTCCAACCTTGACTTTCTAATTTGTAAATAATCGTTGCATCCAAGAAACTAACAAGAACTTTATATTGCGTACGGTTTACATTGTCCGCATCTGCAGCTGCCTCCAAAAGGCTACTGCGGAAAATATCGTACCATCCACGAAAGTAAGTCTTTGTGCATAGCACATAGAGAAACTCACAAACTCGAAGTTCGCGAGACTCGAAATGCATTATGTCGCTCACTTCTTCTTCTGTAAACATCTGATTTTCTTCGAAAGCCGGTAAAATATCTTCCACATTCAAAACCTCCAATATTGCTGGCCGGTTCACTTTAAGTCGCATGATGTTTTGTCGTGATTTGCCGGAAAAGTATTTTCTGAAGAAACGTCATTTCGATTAAATGAAATTTTATCGATTTATAGTGCTCTTTTAACACATGGCTATTAAAGACACTTGATCTTTAGAAGCAGGATTATTGTGTAGTATGGTGATTATAATTATATCCAAATTATCTGTGTATTACCATAGATTGTATTCGAACAACAATACCTGTGGATTTGCTCAAAAAACGACCCACAATAATATAAAAGTGCTTTGAAAAAAGCTATGTGTTTTTTTATGTTATTAAAAATCAATAAAAGTTGGACAATATTAGCGAGTAGGCAATATGATCCGGTGAGAGAATAGGGTTTGAGTCTGTTGGAGGTAAAAATGCTATAGAATAGAGTCATACAAATTATTTATATGGACATGTAGGATTTAGAGTAAAAATTACTGATGTCTAACCATACGATCAAAATGTTGTATTTGTACCCTCCTAAATACGCACGCAGTATCAAGTATATCTTCGATGATTGTCAGCTGTGGCTTGGTATCCATAGCGATGATTCAAGAACGTAAACAAATGAATAAAGTTAGGAAATGGTTGATAAACACCGATTTTCATATATGTAATAAAGTTACTTGTGTCTCTATCCAGCATTACAGACAGCAAAGTTGTGATGCGAATTGCTAACAATATGTAGGCAAAGTAAAAGTAAAGTTTGTCGGAATACGTTGATTAATATGACGTATTTTGATAGAACATTTTACGTAAATGATAAAACGCAACAAAATTTGTATATATTGTAACATAGTCATACCGTCATACCGAAAAATCTGTATAAAAGCTAAAATTAGGACATTCAACACATTTACTGGCAGCATATTTTTATACAATTCATAATTATGGACATTAACAAAAAATCTAGAAAACAACATTGCTTCTTTCCACCGCCGTTTATTGAGAAGAGCCATCAATATTAAATAGCCGCGAATTATATCCAATGAGAGACTATATGAATATACGGAACAACGTCCATGTAGTGAAACTATAAAAAAATCGACGGTTGAATTGGATAGGACACTTGATTAGATTGCCAGAGGATACCCCTGCAAAGTGTGCATTCGATGAAGCTAAGAGAAATACAAGTAAACCAAGAGGGAGACAAAAAATAACAATCAGAATCTGACTTAAAAGGCACCACACTTGATTTGATGAAAGAAGACACGTGGGTCATTGCACATGACAGAAAAAAATACCGAGATCTAGTGAATCGTATTACGTGCAACGACGATTAATACTGATGATGATGATACCGTCATACTATTTGCGGTGCAACAATAATCCGAGTTCAACTCTGGTCATGTGACCCGGTTCGTCATCTCGGCAGTATGTTTTTGAGTATGAATCAAATGTCACGTGGGTAATCTCAGCCATTCACAGTCGCGCCTCAGCCCGGTGTGTGAACATCGCTTTCTAAAAAGTTCACGTTTAGGGCTGCAGTATAGCTGTGATGGCAATAATAGTGTATGTTACAGTTTGCGGTAATCTAGCAGGTATGGATATTTTCCACGCTTAACTAGTAAAGAGTTATTAGGCTTGTAATAAAGCCGCCTATCAGGGGTGTAGGTTTTTTCCTGTGCACTTCTCTTTGTCTCTTTATAGAACCACATTGGCTATCCTAATTACCATCTCTTGTAATGAAGATACTTAGAGTTAGTTAGTTAGCGATTTGGAATTGTTTATAGGAAAATTTAATGTAGGTGAGTTGGTTTAAATCATGTGGTATTTTGTGCACGACGCATATTCGATTTCAGACCGTTTTAAATAGTTAGGTTTAAGATGTTAAGGCCAGTTCGAACCAGGCCCGGAACCACCTGCATCCTATATATTAGTGAGCCAGTGGCATTCATGACCATCTATCGTGTTATGTACAGTGCTGTTGATATATTCTGCGTTGTAAGAGAGGATTGCGTTGGATTTGGCGCTATTAAGTTTTAATCGGTCAGATTGATACTATCTGAGAATTGCAGGCATTTGTCTGTTTTATTGCATCATTTATGGTAGGACGATATTTTTCTATAATAAAATCGCCAGCAAATAGATAAAGGGATTCTACAGCTGAGATCTTTAACGCTATTAAAATTATGATTCATGTGTATATGTGTGTGTAAAATGATAATGCCTTATCTTGCTATTAGAGGTGTGCCTATGTTACAATATATAATTATCGTATAATACCCCTTTTCCGGGAAATCGAATATTATAATTTATCTTTATATTGCCTTAAATCTTTTGCATGTTCGCAATCGATTAAAAATACAAATACGTATATTCCATTCCTACACAAAACTGAAAGTGAGCTGTACATGCCTTAGTTTATACTTTCATTTTCCCTTTGCAAAATAAACTTAAGAACAACTCATAGTAAGCAATTTGCTTGAGGAAAGCAATTTGCAGACGCCAAATTCCATTCAAATATGCAGGTTTGTATAGAGGTTTACTTGAAAATGGTAATATTATTCTTGCGTTAGATGTTTTATATTGTGAATCACTGCTTGTTTGAAAAGACGGAAAGTATTATTAATTTAGTTAGGACTCTCATTTACGATGATTGTGCAGTAGTTTTTATAAGATAGCAAGGTTGCATTTCAGTTTGTAGAGCCCCAAACGGTATACTAGTCTTTTGCTCCTCTCCGATAGACAAGTAACTGGTAAATGTTTAACCGTCGGAGCTAACGACCGTACAATTCTAAAAGCTGTGATTGGCCGCCGCAAATCTGTTGTCATGATAGCTGGCTCGGAAATCTAATCTGTCGTCTGACCTCTACTTTTCATTCTGTTCATTAACACCAGTTCCTTAGGATCCTGTTGCCTTTTTGCCGACGACTGCATCATCGAGCAAATAGGAGAAACCCCACAATCTACTATCCATAAAACGAATAACTTTCTTCCAAATACTTCACTAAAACCACAGTGTTACTAATCTCTAATAAAACATATAACTCACCTCTCCCCCATAACTATAAACGGCTATAATGTACCTTTTAGCGAAACCATCATTCAATGCTCTCGGTGCCCACCTCCCATGTCATCGGAGCTCCCACATTTTTATAGCTACACTTTCGCCGATATTTTCTTCTTATTATATTTTTCTCCTCCCCCAGCCCCGTATATAAGTTAAATTGTGGCCGTCAAGATTGTAAATGGTATGCAAAAGTATCTTTGTAGCAAGCCACATTAAAGAATAATAATATTGTCACACCAGTCACACCATGCGCTGGCAAACGCGCAAGCCAGCGCCAAAGGACTTTCTTTTTATTATTTGTATGATAATTTACTCGTATTATGTTGCTCAATAATAATTTTCAAAAATATACATCCATGCAGTATAAAACATAAAAAATTTTGGTTCGGACCGTGATCCTCGGAGCAAGAAACTAATAATCTCACCAAACTTTGGTAGATCGTGGATCAGTGCCGTACGAATAGCCATTATTTCTCTGCAATGAAATTATAGTGCTCCAATTTTATAGATGCATCTTATCTTCCCGTTTTTTTTTTGTTGCGAATATGTTTGATTTTTAGAGCCTTGTGAGGAATATGCAGCGTGTGCAGCGTTTGCATTCATCTGCGCGGAGAGCTGTGTCTATGGTGCCCATAGTAATTGAACAAACAGGTCGTGGTGAGAGGGCCTACGACATATATTCACGACTACTCAAAGAGCGAATTATATGCGTCATGGGACCTGTACGTAGCATTTCATTCATAGGATAGCGTAAAGGATATTGGTTATTTTTTATGAAATAATATGAAACACTTCAAGCACTTTATGTAGCGTTTCATTCATAGGATAGCGCATAGGATATTGGTTGTTATTTTTTATGAAACAATATGAAACACTTCAAGCACTTTACGTGGCGTTTCATTCATAGGATTGCATATAGGATATTGGTTGTTATTTTTTATGAAACAATATGAAACACTTCAAGCACTTTACGTAGCGTTCCATTCATAGGATAGCATATAGGATATTGGTTGTTATTTTTTATGAAACAATATGAAACACTTTAAACACTTTACGTAGCGTTTCATTCATAGGATAGCATATAGGACATTGGTTGTAATCTTTTTATGAAACAATATGAAACACTTCAAGCACTTTATGTAGCGTTTCATTCATAGGATTGCATATAGGATATTGGTTGTTATTTTTTATGAAACAATATTGAACACGTCAAGCACTTTACGTAGCATTTCATTCATAGGATAGCGTATAGGATATTGGTTGTTATTTATGAAACAATATGAAACCCTTTAAACACTTCATGTAGTGTTTCATTCATAGGATAGCGTATAGGACATTGGTTGTTATTTATGAAACAATATGAAACCCTTTAAACACTTGATGTAGTGTTTCATTCATAGGATAGCATATAGGATATTGGTTGTTATCTTTTTATGAAACAATATGAAACACTTTAAAGATCAATCATAATGAGCATCACGTTTCTATCAATAAAAAACTTATTCCGTAGTAATTAATGAGCATGACATCAAAAACTTAATGAGACACTGGAAGTCTACGATAATAATGATATACTATTATCATGTTTTTACACTGATAGATAAATGATGATTTGTCGAGTCTCGTGGTGGCTCAGCTACTGTTCCTTCAGTCAGAGAGTAACAAGAAGCCTATACACATGTACATCAACAGTCCAGGTGAGTATTTTATCAATACTTTTAGATACTACGAATGACGTATTAACCCTTAACACACTGACATCTGTACATCACATTACTCTAGCAATACAATTCTGTGACAACAGAATGCTAAGGGTTACGGTCGGGCATGAGACATGTTGAGACAAAAAACTACATCGACAAATATAACATTCTAGCATTTCTATTTAGTCTTAGTAACCATAAATTTGTGGGGAGTCTTTGACATGTATTGGGAGGGCACTAGAAATCAAATAGCATTCCATTTTACTTGACGATTGTGTTAGGCTATGACTTAACTTAAATGTATTTTTTGTGTATTTATTGCAATATAATTAGTTATTTCATATCATTTCATTTAACTGTTGTGTTAGGTTATGATTTACCTATATGTACTTACTATTGTGTTAATACAATATAATTAGTTATCACACGAAATGTATATAGGCGCCTTAAAGTTATACTAGTTATATTAGGGCGCATCCAAAACAAGTGGATGATTATTATTATTATTATTATAAAGAATGATCAATGGACAACTTACTCTCATTGTAATGCTTCACTTCAGATACGAAGAATTTTACGTTAGTTATTTTGATTATTAGTTGTGTTTATAAGGTGTATTATGGGCATGGTAATGATGTATTAGAATGTGTTGTTTAGCGATGTAAACTTAGCCACTGTACTTTTGGGTTGCCAGTTACTTATTTAGCCGTCCAAGCGCAACCATTTTGAAATAAATGGGTCACTAATAGCCCACGTCTCACAGTTATGCTATCCCTGTAGAATGTAGCCTATCAATTTGTTATTTTCAGCAATTTTGGATATTTATGCGCAGTTGGCTATAAAATTATTTTTTTATAAAACTTTCCAAGCCTAATTGTAATGCATGCATGGACTTTTTGAACCTGTGATCTAAGGTGGATCAGTGACAGCCGGCTTGGGTATTTACGACACAATGCAGTATGTACAACCGCCCATCGCTACGTGGTGTGTGGGTCAGGCATGCAGTATGGCGTCTCTACTGCTCTGTGCTGGAACATTTAGTATGCGTTACTCATTGCCCCACTCACGAATTATGATACACCAGCCATCGGGACAAGCCGGAGTGAGTATACGAGGGTCATTCATGAGAAACACTGAAGTGGGTGTGTCATACATATTAGAGTAATTGTTGGACTTCACACTGATCAATTATAATGTGTATATAAGCCAATTATTCATACACGTCAAAGGGGTTTATGAAGACTCACACAGTACTTTTGAAGGATATCTGTTATTAATTGGCAAGGTGAAAACTAGATCTGGAAGTGCTGTGAAATTCATAATAGCTGCCATAATGAAAATAGTCCGTGTGACTTTTTAACTGGAGTGATTCGGAAATAATTCGGTAACATGCGTCTGACCAATCTAAATATTCTTGCTATAAAAGTGCTCACTGATGATGTTTGGTGATGTGTTTGGTGTAAATGGTAATGTCGTTTTTAGTGAGCTAACTGATGAATGGTGGATTGATATTCTTGATGCAAGGAAATATGATACTTTTAATGTAATAATGGTGTTTATTGTGATATTCAGGGATATGATTGAAAATACAGGTGAATGGTGTAACTAAAATAGATTTTCCTAATATTGACACATAAAATAACAGTGAGGGATAGTATAGTCGGTAAATAAGTAAGACACGTTCAATGCTCCAGTGGATCTGTTGTTTGGGAGTTGTAAACTCTTGAGTGAATTGTTGTAACTTATTCTTGATTATAGGGCCAAGCTACTGACATCCAGATACAAGCTGAGGAAATCATCAGGCTCAAGGAAGATATAAATAGACTTTATGTCAAGCACACACAACAGTCTCTCCAACATATTCGTATGTCATTACCATGTAGAAAATGAAACCGTAATCTAGAACACAGTCCAACGAATTAAACCGACTGACCAGGGGGAAAAATGGGAAAACAGGCGCGGTTTTGGGACTGCACTACATTGTTAATGTTAGTAAATGTCACTCACTTGTACAACATTGCCCTCTATGAGAGGCCCTTTAAGGAAATTTACAATAACCCACTTCACGAAAATCTTTCTCAATATTCGAGCGCGAAATCCTGTTGATTTCCCTCTTGGAAAGGCTTGGAGGAAAATCCTACGTTTGAGCAGATTCGAACTTGCAACCTCTCGCTTGAACGGCTGCACTTCGGACCACGGCACCGAATGAACTTCTTTCAGGTCTCCCACCCAACCAAACAACATTCGAAGACTGTTTGAATTAGGCATTAGTATGGAAAGGAGAGGTAACGCCTTAATGAAAACAAAAATTAGCCATAATTAAGTTGGCTGGTATAGTAAAAAATTTGGGTGATTTATACTGGATATGACATTAGATAATGTATTTTAAATATTTAACCTTTTTTATTTTCATCTTTTAGTATGTGTATACTTTTCTATCTGTAAAGCGCACCTGAGAGTATATGGATACTGATATCTGCGCTATATAAAACATTTCTACATTACATTAATGCCGCCAAGTTCAAACCATAAGAAACGCTATTTTCGCAGCAAGCAACATGTGTATTTCTTGCTTGAATCTAGAGGAAAATTTATATCTTAGTAAGTTATTGTCAAATGCTTGAAGCTATAATAAGACAATACAGAAAGAGCGACCGACTTCCGATGCCATTAAATCTCTCTTTTCTCGTTTATACATACGTTACAGAAAGCTTCACAAGAAAACGAATGACTGCTATAAGAAACTTTGGGGCACGTGTGGCAATGGTCCTGTTGCCAAGTGGTACGAGCATGTGAGTGCTGAGTCCCAGACCAAAGAGTCGATAAACTACTACTGCGGTAATATGAAAGGTACGAGATTAATGACAACACCTTTAATACCAACCAACTTTCTTGATAACAAATGTTAGCAGAAATACAACTCTTCATCTGGCGACTAAAGTATAGTTACAACGGAGGTTTGAACACATATGAATTACATGCAACTGTCCAATAAGAATGCGCGAAAACTGACAGTATAATTACTTAGTAATCTGCGCGAATTCAGACGATGCGACGAGTTAAATACAATGAACACAATTACCATGAAACGTATGGACTGTGTGGGTGATTGCGGAATAATGAAAGTGATTGAATTGTATTAAGTGGGTCAGAACTTGGAAAATATACAGTTTATCATTTTATTAGCTATAAACCAATTTACAATACATTAGATACATAAATGCAGTTAACATCAACTAAGTGAAAGAAAATATTTCAAGGCGACACCATTATATAAATTAGATTTTCAACACGATAAAATGATGTCGATATCAATAATGATTATTGGTGCTTGAAACGTGCAACTTTTCTAAGATAAATTCATAGTGGTTTAATAAATAACATAAGAGACCTACACATAAAAATAACTTAATTTTGATTGTGCATGAACCAGTCACCTTATTATCACTGGTTGAGTGCCCTAGCTAACTTACAAAGAGACTTCATCGTGGAGTTTAGTAACATCTTTAGAGAAGAAATTTTATTAGGTATATTATACCAAACACACACAATGAATAAATGATAACACTAAAGCGACACAACAATTTTATCCAAATACTCTGAACAGGTTGTGAGAAAGTACTAAATAAATAATAAATTACTAATTGTCACTACAAACTCTCTAATTGTACATAATAATATTAGCGACGGTATATATACTACTGTAAGCTGTTACCGATGCATTTAAATATAATACACACTAATTTTGACAAATTAATCAGGTATTTCTTATTATCGGTTTTTAACAATTTGATGAATTTATGCATATTAGGTCGATCAATAAAGTAGGGTTCTAAATACTGCTGCCGTAATAGAGTAAAGTATAGATAAACCTGTCGTATACGATTATTTGGATGAGTTTCATCCTCTTGATTAATAGCACTATCACACTGATATACACATACCGAGTCAAGCGCATTGTCTCCCCACGTATCTGTCAAACAATCGAATAATTATTTATCGTCGGTAAAGATACAAATTCACTCGAGGGTGTCGCTTACTTAGAACATAAGCTATTAAAAGTTTCATCGACAAGTTATGAATGGATTCATCGACAAAGTTAACAGATTACATAAAACTGTTAAAATTGTGAAAATATACTCTAGAATGCTCTACATCAACAGTTTTCAATTTAGATCACACATGTTGCGACCATTTCTGCTAACGTCGCCATCAAAACGATAAAAAACGATAAAATCCTAACGTCTCGTTGTTGCAGATTTTTCAATTCCACGAATTCTAATAAACGAATTTGACTTATAAGTTTATGGTTTTCTACAGTGGAATGACATGATGGAAGGTCTTCGACATAGAGAGTATCTATAGAGCATTTAAAGCACAGCCACGTCCAAGGGAAAAGCCCTAACAGAACGAGACCGCAAGGACTATATGGCGCCCTTTGCCCTAAAAACGCGACAGGTATACTGGCTGGAGCGGGAATTGAACCAGGGCCCTCTATATTCAAAATCATATGCTCTAACAACTACCGCTAACTGCCCCACAAGTATACAAATATACCCCCTCCAGTGTAATCTACCGGGATACTTGCTCATACGAAAGCCCGCACGAATCATTAGATGTTCTTTTCGTAATTCGCGATGAAGCTATCCAGGCGATCCCCATCTCTGTATTTTGTGACAGTAATGCGGGTTCACGTATCACGGATCATGGTTCTAGTTAAAGGGGTATATTTTGCATTATGTATGAGTCAATTATAAGCACATCTTACTCACCGTCTGGGAGCGCGAAGCACACGGCGGCAAGAGCGAGCAAGACCAGCAGCTTCAGCATGATGAAAGCTCTGTTAGTGCAATAACAAAAAAGCAAACTTAGGATAAAATAGAACAGAGCCCACACACACGAGCCCTGTTGTACCCCGTTCTACGTTCGTCGTTATTGGGGGAAAAGATAATCACGTGACATTAAATAATAAATAAATAAATATTAGGCATACATATACCCCCCACTCCATGCTCACAGGGTGGTCGACGGTGGTGTGAAAATAGCAACTAATACTAGAAAGAAATGAAGGCGTTACAGTTACAATTTATATTGTGTGAAAAGATATGACTTAAGCATAGTTTTAAACATATTACTGGAGACTATGCTTCTCATTTCGAGGGGCAAATCATTCCATAGAGCGGGCCCGGCAAAGCGAAAGCAGCGCTTTCGAGTAGTGACTAGATGATAGTTGTCAGTTGTCGCTAGACACTGAGAGGAAGACCTCAGAGAGCGACAGGGCACATAACCAGACATTGCGCCAGTCTTTCTCGAAGTTATTGTGATATTGGCATTAACCTTTAGCGGTGTTGGTCTACTTGAAGCATTTCTGAGTGGAGTGTGAATTGCGCGAATTCCATAAAGAATCTATTGTTCTGGTGTTAGGTACATTATCCCAAATGCTCTCTCACTGTACTCAATTTTAATTAATTATAATTTGATGATATTGTATCATAATTAACACGAGGCAATAATATGCACGGGGGGAAGTAAAAATGGTGGAGAGGGGAGGGGATTTATCCCGAACCCAATGAAATTTTTGCGAGATGCGCAAGGTAGGGAGTGTTGTTGTTACACTTGACTTATTTCTATTTCTTAATAATTTTATATATGTATGCCTTTTATTTATCAAGAATCCTACAATTACAGAATGTACACTGTTGATCAGACACAAATAAAAGGTGTATATATGCGTAACTGCTGTCATGTATACAGTATCAAGTAAGCCAAATCATTCACACCATTATACTTATTATACTGTGCAGAATATTTCGATAAAATAATGTCTAAATGCGGTGGCAACTATTTATTCCGTATGCGCCATCTGTAATCATCAGTGATATTACTTAGTATTTAGAGAATATTAGAGCAATTGAAAAAACCTATACTTGTGATAGGACTCGAACCCACGCCCCCAGATAATTGGTCTGGTGCTCGAACAAATGACCCACAGCGGTAAGCCTCCTCCTGCGTATTTAGTTATTTTAGTCCGTTTTTGTCTGTTTACCACACTAATATATAAAATCCCTATATCGTGCCGGCAATAAACACAGATATCTGTAACAAGAACGATAGACTCTGAATCGTTTGGTTTATTGTTGCGGTGATTTTAATATAACGTAATGTTAATGCGAGCAGCCAAGCGGGTTTTCTGAATAACTACGCAGAAATGCACAGAAAAACATACACCTCTAAGGGGACACGAAGTCACGACCTCCAGATAACTGGTCTGGTGCTCTACCAACTGACTAACAGGGGCAAGCTTCCTCTTGCCCATTTAGATATTTTAAACCGGTTATCTGGAGGTCGTGGGTTCGAGTCCCACTAGATATATAGGTTTTTGTTCTATGCATTCCTCTTTAGTTATTCAGAGAACCATATTTTCTCCCCTGATTAACATTACGAGTAAAATTACAGATCAACTAGATTCACAACAGCGCTGAAATAACTAATCTGTCTGCTATGTGGTTACGACCGTACATTTATGTAGATATTGAAGGTTATGACCTTAAGGCAGATGCCGAAAAATAGGTTAGCCAATCACAACGAAATGTCTAGAATGGTCATAATTATTTTATGACAGATTTTGCTAGCCACGAATTATTATTTGGATAAAGTATCTAAATTACATATTGGTCAAAAGAATACTCACAGTGGTTGTCAAGCGAGGACAATAACTTGCGCCGGCGGAGAACTGGTTAAATAGGTAAGCAAATCGGAAGTAACGCGTCACCTAGTGGCCGCACGTCCGTCCGTGAGAGACCTGGTCACTCAGTAAAGGTCTTATCTTTTCTGACTCACGTCCTATCAGATCGTTTATACCTAAAGTAAACTTAATTCCTAGATCAACGTTCGATTCTTGTATGAGCTTGTTCGGTCCTAACAGGATGGTTCGGGCGTTATTACTGCTACTGGCTCCGCTTTTGCATTTTGGTTACAGCACCTTCTAAATCCAGTCAGTTTCGCATTATATCACACATAAATTGCATTTATTGTGATTTTAAACTGTTTATGGGGTTCTTTTGTGCAGCAATGTTCAAGGATTGGTGTACTCGGTCTTATTGTCTAAACACGAAAATACATAGGTAACACCTTGTTGACTAAATATATAAGGATTAACACAAGCTTTCGTATATCAAGTATACTTCATCAGGTGCAATCTTGAAGTATACTTGATTTACGAAAGCTCGTGTTGATCCTTATATAGTTAATCAACAAGGTGTTACCCTTGTATTTTCGTATTTACGACATGGCTAACACGGCAACACACACCTCTATTATTGTCTAAACGACTTTTTGTTGCGCCCAATTCATCTTGCAAAGACTTCCAAAAATGCAAGGGAGATATTATTTCTACGACTTAGTTAATTGTCGTAAATGTTAGTTGATTCACCATATTAAATGTCGTCTGATACACCTTTGATATTGACAATTGCCCACTATAACAGAAATCTCTTTTTATACAGGTGTGGGACGTAGGATTACACTAGCGTGTATATACTTCACAAAACGAAATATTTCATTGTATTAATATTCGTTCGTATTTGTTAACCTTGCACCTTTGCCCTTTTATCACATTTCCGAACCTCTTTAGAAGATTAGGACACCAATCTCGATATACAAAAATTTCATGAAATTATTTCGAAAGGTGTTCTTTCATTTTATGCACCATGCAGGATTTTTCTCTTATAAACTTTGTCTTTTACTACACGCTCCGCCCCCCAAAAAATCATTGGTAATATGTTAGGGGAGCTTTGTGGCTATTTTATGCTTACAACCGTTAGTCTACTTTGGGTCTATCCTATAGTCATCCACTGAATGATTTGATGTTATATAATGAAAGATTGAAATCCCAATCGACTACAGGAGTGCTTTAATAGTACATTAAACAACACAATAATGAAGTTTTATTTGAAGTGCCATATTATCCCTTAGTCGTTATGACAAGATGAGGCCTACGACATAAATATGCTCTCAGTGACGCATGTTGGGGAGGAACTTATTCACTCGAGGTAGCTGCGTCAACCAGTGGTCTTCAGCATCCTAGTTATATTCACATTTCGTACGATTCGCCAACGGATGCAGAATAATTTCCGCCATTCGTCAGTCACCGCCACATCCCGCTGATAGCGATGGACCAAGCTTATCTGTTCCCGTCATACACCGAGTGAATCCGTGAGCCTCGATCTCATCGCATACACGCTACGGTCGCTGTCGTCCACAAACGCCAAGCAAAATCGACTCCACATTAGATACCATATATGTATCTATGTATATATACCGCAGTTGTATTATGTTATGATGCTTAAAAATTAAAGCAAGCTACGATATGAGACAATAATATTGGATTTTAATTGTAAACGTGTTATTGTGCATTTGTATGATTTGCCATTACATTACATATTGCGTACAGTTCTTGTAGCGATTGGACCGTGTAACCGCCACAAGTAAAGCTATCATACCGTCTCGATTTCCAGTTCCAGCATCTTTATTATCACTCGTTAACGTGGTACTCAATGGACCAAACATTGAAGCGCAAGATCAAAGCTCAACAACAGGACAATCCGCCCCAACCATCTTACAGCTACAATGCCTATATTCGTCGCAGAGATGGAGACCAGCAGTAAGAACGACAATAACAAGTCTCGTGATGCCCCCACTTCCTATATATGTAGGAATGAATAGCAATCATCAGCAAAATCGACAATTGTAATTCACTCTATGTAAATCTGTCTTTCACTGAACTCTCTAGACTTCAAAAATTACAGAACAGCGCTGCTCGAGTTATCTCTCAGACCTCCTGCCGCTCTCCCATCACTCCAGTTCTCCGCTCACTCCAATGGCTATCTGTCACGTCCCGTATAACCTACAAAATACTTCTCCTCAATTACAAATGTATCCATGGCATGGCTCCTTCTTATCTGTTCTCGACAATCTCAATCAACACGTCTGTGCGTTCAACCAGCTCGTCTTCCTCCCTCACGCGTGTAGTCCCTCGGACAAAACGTGTTAATTTTGGGATCGTGCTTTTTACATTGCTGCACACCGCCTCTTCAATGCACTCCCAACCGACATTCGACAATTTACAACTTTCAGACAAAATTTCAAAACAATCTCAAAAAACTTATTTAGCATTGCTCTCAGGATATAGTTCAACAGTACTTTATTAATTGCCGTGAATCAACACTTTCAAAGAAAGATTGCCTGTTTCTGTTTTCCACTAATTCTTCATATTGATGACGACTTTGCCGGCATAGGATTTCCTTTTTTTCGATATTGTTCTACTTTCCACTGTTTTATTCAACATTGTTATCTATTTCATGCTCACTGTAAATGTACATAATTGTATCTAACATTGATCTGTATTACCTGGAGAGTGTTAGGTGTTAATTTTATATTATTTAGGTAATTACATTATAGTGTTAGAGCATTAGACTATTGTTTCATGTTAAGTGTGTTTGACGGCTCTGCTAATAAGTACACTTTAAACATATAAATTTCCTTTCATCTC
>WURV02045344.1:0-22142 GCA_011762755.2 Epimenia babai | reverse complement strand
GAATAAATTCAATTAGTCTCAAAAGGTGTTACCTCATTTTTTCTCTTACTTTTCAAAGACTAATACGGCTACTTATACAAAAAAAATGTGAAAAACGTGATGGTAATGTGATATACGGTCTTTGTTTTGATGTACTGGTGATTATAACGACCGACATTGGATACATCCCTGCGAAACATCGACACATCCGCGTGTTTCTGTGTGTTTCTGCGGTTTATCGGTTTATCGGATGTCTCGCTAAAGCCAATATGTGATTTGTTAGACATTACGTGTGACAGCATTTACTATGCTCCAGTTTTAGAGGCTGACACTATGATCTTTGATTGGCACATATATGATATGAAAATATTAAAATTGTGACATTTTCTTATATAGATGTGCCGTCAGTAGTACAAACTCTGGTATCATTTTTTTTAATTACATTTCGTGGAAATTTTTTTAAACTGCACAAATACGAAAGTTGGCTAAAGGCACAGTAAAAGGTGCTTTTTAAGTAAGCAGCGCTTCCCAATTCAGTCATAACCCTATTGAAGCGTTTATGTGTGCCTGACAAGAAGCTAATAAGTAGGCTACATCCGACGATTCGAGTAATTTTACGTCATGCAGGAGTCTCGAGGATACAGCCTGTGGGTAAGCCCAACCACCACCCGCAACAGCGACATTTTTGCTATCTCTCGAGTTAGTAACCTACGAAGCTTGTGGAAAAGGAGAGGATTTTATGCTACCTCACTAGTCGTAGTGAAAGTCAGTGGCATTTACAGAACAGCCTGATTGTATCCTTACCAAATATATCATGACCGCCTTCCATACAAATCTGTCTGATTATTCAAGCACGGATATCTCGTTCGTCCGTTTCGTCCGATAGAAGGGACAGAGAAAGAAAGCCCTCAAATTTGTCACGACTGCACGAGTGGTGCAAACTAAATGATGTGTAGCCATAAATGGCTTATAAACTCATTAATATCGACTCTATTATCACAGAATGAATGAATAAATAAAAAATATCTATGTTTGTATCTGTTTGCTTTGATGTTCTTAAATATCTTCCTGCATGCCTTAGTGTGTCCCAGACATAAGACTGAATTTTCTCGCCGTCGAAAGAGTTGAAGGACACTTGGTGTAGTTATAAGCCATGGAACTAGCTGTCATTGTTATCAACAGAATCCATCGAAAAACTTCAATGCATTTACACCACAATATATCGAGGTTGCAGCTGTGCCCAGTCTTTTCTCATGTATCAAACATATTAACATCCAATACAACTGCCACAAGGGATGACGCATGATGACATTGTTAGCTAAGGCAGTAATATAAACGTGTCAAATCTTATATCATAACTGACAAGCCTTAACTAGTAGCGACTGAGACTGATATATAACTGACTACGGTTAATTAAAATTGACTATGACTTATACCGACTACCTCTAACTAAAATTGACTACGACTAACTATAACTGACGATGAATAACGAGAACTGAATACAACGTACCCGCAGTGCAGATAGCGAAGACCATTTGCAGAGAATCAAAGAATAAGAACATGAGTAAGAGAGAGAGTGAGGCCCCCAGAGGTAGAAACATTGCCTGGCATGTGTTGATCGTTTGAACGTCTGAAATAATAATGTGACAAAGTCAGGGTAATGGAGGGGGAGGATACGACTAATATTGATCGTTTCAACACCTAAAAAACGTTAGATGCTACATAAGGTAAAAATTTTGCGGGTTGCACTCTTCGCAGGATAGAGAGGGAGGATAAAGATAGAGAGGGAGGATAAAGATAGAGAGAGGGAGGATAAAGAGAGGGAGGAGAAAGTTGGAGGGGGAGGAGACAGAGGGAGGAGAATAAGGGAACGGCAGGAGAAAAAGGGAGAGGGGAATGAAAGAGGGAGAGGGAGGAGAAAGAGGGAGGGAGAGAGAGAGAAGTAAGAGGGTGAGAGAGAAGTAAGAGGGTGAGGGAGGAGAAAGGGGGAGGGAGGAGAAAGGGGGAGGGAGGAGAAAGGGGGAGGAGGAGAAAGGGGGAGGAGGAGAAAGAGGGAGGAGAAAGGGTGAGGAGGAAAAAAGGGGGAGAGGGAGGAGGAAGGGTGAGAGGGAGGAGCAAAAGAGGAGGGAGGAGACAGAAGAGGGAGGAGACAGAAGGGGGAGAGACAGGGAGGAGAAAAGGAGAGAGTGTGAGAAGAAAGAAGTGAGAAACAGGGCAGAAAAAGAGAGGAGGGGAAGAGAGAGGGGTGAGAAAGGAGGGAGACGGAGAAAGACTTTTGGTTGTTCGAGAATCTTACAGTAAATATACATGTCGCAAACATAAATCTTGCCTGCAAACATAAAACTCGTCTGCAAACATAAATTCCTGACATAAATCCAGCAAACATCAAGCAATCTAAGATACATCCTGCAAATACAATTCCCGCGAATATAAATTCCATAACTCAGAATAGCACACGACTAATATAAATTGCATAAAAACTAATCCGGGACATAAAACAAGATACCAACTGGATTCTGATTCGGTAATGTTGGAGCTGCTCGTGGCTCCGTCCTTTTCTTTTTCACGTTCCTGCCGTTCTTGCTCCAGGTTTAATGACCTGAAATTGCTCCCAATTAACTTCTAGTTCAATACTAAGGGGGGGGGGGTCAAATTATTTGAGCCGTTGTCTATCATGGAAGATGTCTATGTTCAAATTCAGTACATAAAATAAATTGATCTTCCATTTCCTTTTGTAAAATGCTGTATTTGAAGCTGATGCCACTGCCATCGTAATATTGACATGACAAAAATAATAAAATTATTTTAAAAATCATCGAATCGAGATATCGTGCCGTATTTACTCACCGAAAGCTTCCGTACACGATGAGGAGAATGGAGATGATGAAAGTGGAGAGACGCGACGAATCCATGATGGCAAAGGCCCTGTTGATTGGATGAGCATCGTATTCACTTTAATTTATCAAGGTGTATGTATGTATCTGTGTATGTATGTATTTATAGGATGATTACCGAGGTAATCATTGTGTGGGCCATCCGTGGCCCTTTACAAAGCTAGCCTATTAATATGGTTAACACGACAATTTGATTAGCCTCACTTATAAGGGGTGGGAGAAAATGCCGAGTGTGAAAAACCCACTGAGTCTGGGCAGACAACTGACCTTTCTTTATTCACACCACCGATTCTAAACGTCTACATAAGGCTATGTATATCATACACTCCGCTAAGTATATAAAAGTTAATGGTTATTTACAATAGGATGACGACACAGTGGGGAGGTGAGCGACATAGAGACCATATATATAGCATCTGAAGCACAGCAGACGTCAGCGGTAGAAAGCCCTAACAGAACCACACTGTATGGGCTACCCAGAACCCCATTACTCGATCAATAAATTGAAGTATAACGGCGGGAACTTATCGCTGTATTAAGCAACAGACTGCAGGTTGTCATCAATATAGATCTTAAGGAATTATGTATCACCGATGCTAGGCGATTGAATTATTTTATAATTTTTTTAGAATAAAAAGATAGTTGGTTGTCTCCATCAGAGAGAGAGAATGTATGATAAAATGACGACCAAATGCTTAGCATGTTTTTTGCATTAGCTAATGTGCTAAGCTGGCGAATGGAACAGGATTATAGAGGTGACGTAAATGAACACACCGAACTGTACGGTATGTGTAATCATGAAAAATCGCCAGTCTTGGCGCGTGTTTTCAGGCAATCATTAAGTGTGTTTGATATTCCCAAAAATACGCCATCTATTATGTGGCAATACACGATATCGGCGGTATCTTACGATATGTCACGCAGTGTCACTGTGTAGATATCGGTGTGAAGATAACCTGACATCCTGACATCTATCTAACGGAAACAGAGAAGATAACGTCGGGAAATCCACAGGAATCTCGCTCGAGGAATTGAATCGTTGAAAAATCAGGTGGAGCGATGTAAGGTCGAAGATTTGGTTACTAATTGTTTAATGTTAAATTGTGGGTATTGATTTGCGTTATCTACATTGCCTTATGTTCTCTGCAACGAGACGTCTTATGTACAAGGCTTAGCACATTATACATAGGATGCTGTTAGTGACTATGCCTGGTATTGCATTAAAAGGATTCAGTTCCGATGGAATGCATTCCATTTAGAAACCTGTCTCTTAGACATATCCTGTGAGACACTGGTCAGTGAGACGCGTTAATAATAAGACGCGTACCGTCAAAACGTGTATTATAAAAGTTGCTAAAAAATTCAAATATATTGATATTATTGTAAAATTGTACATAAATCGGTCATATTTATTATCATGTGATTAACATTTAGTCTATTTTCACTGTAGTTTATATGCAAATAACACCCCATTATTAATCGATCTTTCTATTTAACCGACAGAGACAGTAGCACCTTTAGACACAAGCTTTCGCGTACACAAGGGATGCTTTCATCGGGTAAATTAGCGGAAGAATGGAAAATACACCTTTATGTTCATTTTTATTATATCGTTCGATATTTTTATTAGACAAATCATTTCTTAGTATCGATAAGTATTTTCAGATCTCTAAGAATGATCAGTACATCTGAAGTACAGGACAATGTACATACGGTATTATCCATACGTTACCCTTAAAAGGGCAGGTGTTACCTATGATGCCCATATAAAGGCTTGCATTATATACACAGGCTTATGCTATGTATAAGAACTACATAGCTTTATGTTACGATAAAAGCATTTCTGATATATGCAGAAACCAAACCTTAAAGTAATGTCTTTTTTGTCTTTTTTTGTTATCCAATAACGACATAATTATAATCACAACTCAACTTGTTCTACCACAAATATCATTACATTAAATTCTCTATCATGATTTACTGCAGAAATATGTACATAAATGCATAGAAAAATTTTTTTCATCTAGTCAGTGGTACAGTTTGTTTTTCCGTGCGTTTCTGTCCACTATTCGAGGAACCGCAAAGGTTACCTCCGCTGCATTACGCAGAAAAATATGGTTTTTGATTCATAAAAAGACTAAAGATTCGCTAGCAATATTCGTTGCTCTCATAAAAAGGGGAGCAAAAAATTCAATCACAAATGACGTAAGTGAATCAATCGGTAAATTACGATAAAATGCGTTACCGTAGCAACGTCTCTGGAATTAACGTTGTTTCATAGATATATTTATTTATTGATTTATTCCGCCAAGGGCAATAATGAATTCTGGGGAACAATATATCCTACGCAGTAGTCGGGGAGACGCCTGGCGTCTGAACAATACCGAATTACTCTCAGGATTATGAGCATGTTTTTCATACGGCTATTGATTTTTTATGTATTTTTAAATAAAACCGAATAGATTCAAGGAAAATATGTATCTACTTCGAATACTGTAAATATATCGGGAAATTCCCATGACTTGAAATTTTTGCAAAGTTTTACTAAAATGATATCCATGACTTTTATTATAGATTTTACGATATTTTAACATAATAAATGCAAATTGTTAAAAATGTGATTGGTAAATAAGTTTAGTTTTTGACAATGAAACAAATTTATTGGGCATTTTACAATACAGAGTGTATTTTAAATGTGGCTGGTAATATTACACGCAATTAGTGAAAAAGAGTACTTAAAACTTCAATATGAAAATTATAACTCGGGACATGTATATTTGACAGCCAGCAAGCTAACTAAGTGAACAAACATACCTATAATTATAAATAATCACATACTGTTAATGAATGAGAATTGGTACACAAAAACTAAATGTGTATAATCTACATAAGCCTAAAATTCATTCTTGATATTGACTGATGTTACGAAAGCAAATACGTAGGTTAATGATACATACTTTGATATGTCTTCTGCATTCTCTGTCATTGCTCGTCAAAGGTGAAGCATTACTACTGGCTAGTATGAATACCCAACAAGTCGTAAAATAAGGCCTTCTTCCCCCCCCCCTTCCGCATAATAATAACCTTTGTGCCTGCTCTTTTATGTAAATTAGCTAGCGAATGAAATGCTGTAATCTCCGAGATTCATTAACCTCATTATGTATGCGCAGAAAGGACAAAGACTTGCTGGCCAATAGCGATCCAGATGGGAATGAATATATGAAAACACCTGGAGATCAATAGGCAGATGAAATAATGTAGGCTGGAATACCACGAGTACTGTCAACTGTCTGCCTCCTAAATGATGACCATTACAATGATGAAATATGTATTGTATCCCAACGGCTTTGCTCGATCTACCACACATTGAGTACTCGGTGAAATTCATTTGTGCCAACGCTAATGAATTTGCATGGAGAAAGTAAAAATTAAAATAGGCTTACCAGACTATACGCGGTCTACCTGCCCCCCCCCCCTCCCAAATGACTCGATATAAGCCATCGAGATGTGGGTAGACAGGTAATTCATATAATGTCATATGAAATTCAATATAAGTATCTAAATAAATATTGTCAGATGATCTGAGTGAGTAAATATATTAACTGGAGCAACTACAGCCACATATAGACCGTCATTTGGAGAGGGGAGAAAGGATAACGTATATATAAGTATATAAACAATATCATATAAATGTCAACCCTAATTCATTTGTTTTAATTGAGTAATACAACATATCGAAAAATTGCGATATTAACCCTCTCTACGCTGTTGTCATAGAATGTTATTAACATAATAATGTAAAATGTAGCCATCAGTGCCCAAAGGGTAAGGTCGACAAACATTCAGCCAACGACTGTACGTCACTTCAATAGTGATACACGAGTATGTGTGTTACCATCAAGGCCATAATGCATGAAAACAAAATTTGAAGTGGTACAACCTGTTATTAGTTGATAGTAAAACCGGAGTTTCATCCACCGATTGATTGAAGTACGGTCGTATTTCCGCGTGATATGTCACTGCAAGTTGTTCATTCTGGATTGCTGTTGCCTACTACATCATATGCAGCACGTAGCGTCGTGCTTCCATTTCACTGTTTATTGTCATCAGCGGATATTGCATTTTCTCCAACAGCGTTACTTGACACCCCCCCCCCCCTCACCCATTCCCCTCTCCGGTAGGCCCTGACTGTAGCGAGGTTTCACCAAATATTGTGAACATGAAGCGATCTGCTGGTGCTATTTCCTCGCCTTACAAGCTATCATGTTGTTATTGTGTCAATAGTAGAATCTCTCCGGGTCAATATTATATGCGCCACCACCACCCCCCTCCTTTACCACACCGTAGGAGGGTCTATTGAGGATTCTAACTAATGAATTCTTCTAAAAATAGTCAATGACAATGGCGTGTTTAGATGGGCAATGATGTCCATATATGGACCCTGAGGCAATATCAATACTATGCGCAGATGTCGTCTGCTAGTCACTCCTGATGTCCGTCACTGGCTTTGGAATGTTTTATTATTCAAGACTCGCAATGAGACATACGGCGAAATAAATATACGGGCAGTTCACTTTATACAATAACGTAACAAATCTATTATATAAAAAATTATAAACATCTTTTCGTTGATCTGACATTAATTGTAACTGGAGCTTCTACCGGTACTTTTTACGTTGCTCGAGATAAATGCACAGAAAAAACCCATACCTCTGAACTACCCCACTTGACGATTTTTACGTAATCATTGCTTGCACCTGCCAAAACTCAAATTAATTCTGATTTCAGTCAAAATTGAAAATAAGGCGGCTTCCTGTGATCTCGGCACTTTCATGTCGCCTTCTCTGACATTTTGTAGTACACTGTACACGCTATAAGATGGTAATCTTTATCAATTACCGTATCTATATTTTCTGCTGAGTTATGGTAGATGGCTATATGACATATAAAGATGGTAGGTAGCTGTATGATATATAATATATATGGTAGGTGGCTGTATGACATAATTGTTCATGTAGCCGAGATAGGAACCTACTTCAATAGCAGGTAGCTGAATGGTTCGATCATTTAATGGTTCAATCCGGATCACCATTGTTCGATTCCTGGTCAACCACTCGATAAGCTGAGGCATTTTTCAGACAAAAGTGTCATAAACATCATCTGCTCATAAAAGCCTGAGTGGCCCTTCCCGTGATGTTGGGTAGGGGGCCTAGGGACTTTTTCCCTCTAACGTGGCCGTATTTCACATGCTCCATGATGCGTACCTCTCTGCTATCACATCTTCTCATTCGCCACATGTGGCATACATGGACAGAGTGTTGGATGTCTGAGGACTATGGAAGGAGTGGCGTATATGGACAGAGTGTTGGATGTCTGTGGACTATGGAAGGAGTGGCGTATATGGACGGAGTGTTGAATATCTGTGGACTATGGAAGGAGTGGCGTATATGGACGGAGTGTTGAATGTCTAAGGACTATGGAAGGAGTGGCGTATATGGACGGAGTGTTGGATGTCTGTGGACTATGGAAGGAGTGGCGTATATGGACGGAGTGTTGAATGTCTGTGGACTATGGAAGGAGTGGCGTATATGGACGGAGTGTTGAATGTCTGAGGACTATGGAAGGAGTGGCGTATATGGACGGAGTGTCGGATGTCTGTGGACTATGGAAGGAGTGGCGTATATGGACGGAGGTCAACTGTTTGCAGAGACTGGTTTTTCACCACAGTATTCTCCCCATATCTTACTCGGTTTAACCTGGTATAGGGCCGATGATGGCCTAAACAGTGGGTTACTCCTAAACTATTGCCACTTGAATATTTTACAAGAGAGGAGGAACTCCCCACCTATTGCTCAAATAAACAGATTGTTGGGTGATAAAAATATTAATACGTGAAGAATAACAAATATTTACAATGAGTCATACTGTGTAAAACATCATTAGCATAGGCATCACTTAGACTTAATTTGTGGTGAGGAGAGAATTAGTAAATGATGATGGTTTCGCCAGAATGATACTTGTGTAAATATTAGTTGGTAACAATGAAGGTTATTCAATAAGCCCGTTTTATTATTAAAGTTACATCCCTTCTTGCAATAGCAAAAAAGGTAACAGGTCAGGTAAAACAATCATGGACCGCAGGTATTGGTCAACAAAACCACTCGTATGCGGTTTACAATTAAATGTTTATGGCTGCTTTTCAGCGCAGATGCAATACCTGTAACACTCACATATCACCCTTCAAAGATATTAATAAAAGATATCTGTATTACCTATATACTGTAAGGTGTTAATGTTATATAATTTAGGTAATTACATTATAGTCTTAGACCATTAGGCTATTGTATCATGTAAAGTGTGTTTGACAGCTCTGCTAATAAGTAGACTTTAAACAAATAAATTTCATTTTATTTCATTTCATTTCATTAAATGTCTACCCATTTCAGAGAAGGGTTTACAGCAATCTGGAATAAATGACTTGACGAGGATCATCGCAGTAAGATCAACCGGTGGTCAATTAACTGAACCAGCGACCTTTGGATTATGAGTCCAATGCTCCTCCCACTCAACAAACTGCTTCCCCTGACTAACTGCTAACAGTCTACAATACGGTTGATAAACTAGTGTGACTTTCGTGATACAATCTTAATTTTAATATAGTATAACGTATGTATGTAATAATAATAATAAATATACGTAATTAATAGATACGACACTGAAAGCAATGTATAATGTACTATCAATGTGAAAATGAGCGCATATATAAAATGTTCTGATTAACATATTATGCTAATATATTTATGATTATATGAATATTTATGATACCGAAATAATGAACCTATGAACTTGAGCGAGATTTGATGAGTTATAGTTCTGGATGAAGTATTGAAGATACATAAAGAAATTGTATCGTGTGTAAGCTTTAACGAATGGTAATGTTATGACCCACCCACCTTGATGGCAGTAGGTATATGTGATATTGGAGAAATTCAATGCATTTAAATTGGATCAAACTAAATTTATGAATTACAAGGGAGATCAGTTAGTATAGTATAGTCGTGACTGACAAGTTACAATGGCGGATAGGGTGGAAATACAAAACAATGGAGAGTTTTAGGAACTTAATGAGCAGACGACGTTTTTCTTCCCATTTTTACAAATCTAGTTTTAATCGTAGAGGGATATATTGTAATGCTAAAGGTAGCATGAGGAACGTAAGACAGGGATGCGTGTATAACAACTACCATAATACTGATCATTAACAAATTATTGGAAATAATTTTCTATAGTTTAGCTAAGCCTATAAATCAAACTTACGTCACAGTTGTCACATCAGCATGAACTGGCTCTTCTGCGGCGGCCATTTTTAAATGCCCATTATCTGAAGATGAAAACATGGAATGTGACTTGATAATTTGCTCCTTGTGAAATTTATGAATAGAAAACCTAAAAAACCTAAACTTAAAATAAAATTATAATAAAATTTTATTCAATGTTAATCATTAGCCGAGTTTATTGGTCTACATTAGAGCAGCTATGATTAGAAAAGAGATTGTGTTCAAGTTCTGACACCTCCCTTCAAATCCTTCAACAATTTCTGAATTATTGAATGACAAATTTTAGATTGTCTTAAATCTAATAACAAGAGGCCCAAGAGGCCTCAAGACGCTCACCTGACTATTGGAAAAAAATTGATATAAAAATAAATAAGAAAAACAAAAAACAAAGGAAAAATCAAAAATGTCGAATTAAGAAGCACTTGAGATGCTTGAATGCAATAGAAAACTTAAAAAACTGTCGCCAAATAAATAAAAACCTAAAACTAATAAAAGGAAAAACCAAAGGCCAAAGAAGACTCTAGTCACTCGGATATTAAAACAAAAGCTAAAACAGGCCGTAAAACATTAGAAGTAAAAAAGCCGTCATTGAGATATTAAAACAAAGGGCCAAAGCAGCCTGTATGAATGTGCGTATGTGCATGTCCATATGTACATGTGACTACGTGCATACGTGGGAAGGTAGCAACTTCAGCTGGCATTGACCCATTATCTAGCGATCGCATATACTTTACCAATCTAGCCGGAGAATACTCCGGAAACCAGTAAGTTGAGAAAGCCAACATAGAGCCGAGATATGTCACACATTTCCCGATATCCGTGACAGTTCATGATTATACATAAAGAGGTGACGGTGGAGATGCAAACACCATAGAGATCAACAGAATGAGATATCAACAGAGATAGAGGATGCTGTATTAATACAGCAGCATCGTAGGAGACGCCCTACACAACCGCACTATAAAGCCCATTCAGGATATATAGCGCTTTTAGCTATATAAACATCACAGATGCTGTATTGCCCACACTGGGTATTGAACTAATATCTTTGGAATCCATTCCTACAACATAGCTGATAGGTTAACTACTGTTTTACTGGGTATGTATGACTACAGTATACAATATATATCAAAGCATGATTAAACCGAGTGTTAATGTGTACTGATTACGTAAAATTTTAATATGGAGCTGCTGCAAATCTATCATCAATGATGCTAATATAATAAGTCTATCCAATTGAAATTAAGCAATTCATACCAGCCCGTATTTTATCACAAAAGAGCGATTGTAAATAAATATAAAACCGCCGGTGTCATGAAGGTCAATACCATGAGGTCGGATAACTTGAAAGTCTATAAAAAGATAATAATAATAATAATAAAGCTTGATTTTGAATGCCGAATTATCCCTTGGTCAATAATGACAAGACGATGTCGACGACACTCGACAATGTTACGACCTAAGAAACATAAACTAATGAAATTATGTACAATATGTAAGGTAACCGTAGAAGAACTTTTATCCAGAGATATGAACTGTTTAACTGTTTACATACATGATATATCAACCTTTGCTTGTGGAAGGGACACATTACTGCGGTTTAACAGTTGTACTTGAATGAATATAGCTATGTGCGTCAAGTAGAATTAAGAGAATACCTTTTTATAAAAAACTATTAAGTTTTATTATTGAACCTGTAGGCTAAGATTCTTTCACGTCGTCACTTAGATATTGGGATTATGCAATTTTCAGAAAATTCCGGGATACCTGAGATTCCAGGATTGATTTCCATGTATCTAACAGTGCAAAATATCAAGAATCGAGCTAATTTTTTGAAATTTAAAAATTTTAGCTGACTATATATACTTACTGGGAAAAATCCCCCTAACATACATTGAATATACATAGCCCTGCTGTTCATAATACAGACTAATATCATTAATACAATTACAGTCTAACCCGTTAAGGTCGACATACACGGGGGATACAGAATCTTCGTTGACTTAGCTGTTCGTTGAGTAAACTGATTTAATCCCACTCACCTCGGAAATACTATACACTCTATGCTAGAATACACTCTATTCCAAATCAGATCGTTAAAAGAATGAATTTGACAGTATTTTGAACCATTACTATAGTTCCATTACTTTTATTAATTCCGGTTAGTAAATATTATGTGCGATATATTTTACGATCAATAATTAGGATAATTTTAAAAATTACGATCGCATATGCCATATTTCACGTCTTTCCAAATACTGCGCATTTGTCTATCATTATTTTGGGATTGGGGTCCATCCAATTACCATACCAATAAACTTACGACCAAGCATGTATACATATGTTAATAAATTTATTTGAATGATCTCATGAGTTCATTTGTTCACTTTTTGGTTGGGAAATTAAGTTTAGTTTGCTTAATGCGTTTGAACTGTTGTTTTGTTATAAATTTGTTAATTGAAGGGCGAATTCTGAACATTTTCTGGGTCATCACACTGATTTGACTGTAAATAAAAGTTCTGCATGGTTTCGAGCGCTTTTGTGGCATCCGACAAGGATACTATTGGCGTCTCGTGCCCGTGATTTTCATCGTCCGTATCGCATGACTCTTCGCCGACATTGTCTGTTAGAGCATTTTGATTAGTTTTGGCCGCCATGATTTTCATCGTCCGTATCACATGACTCTTCGCTAACATTGTCTGTTAGAGCGTTTGATTAGTTATGGCTGCCAGGATTTCCAAGTCCCTCATCGAATCGCCTCCCAGTTTCCACCAATGAGATGCATAATTTATTACGTTCTTGTATATTCAAGAAACGAAAAGTCGAAATACAGGGTATTATACTGTAAAAACATGTCGCGCTACTTCGTAAATAACATAAGGATCACACGAACGTGGCTGCAATAAACTGTGATGTAACTCTAGTCTAGAATAGCTTTGTTGAATGCACAGGTTGTATATTGTGTGCAAGGGTCCGTGACTGACAGGTGATGATGGTCAAATTACCATTCCCTGTGTGGACCTTGTGAACTGATAGCATCATAAATAACACCGTTTGTGGACAACGGGGACAGCATGAACGTGTCGAGATCAACATTGTTCAACTTTAGCCGACTTCAACTTATTATTATTACCAATTGACTATGTGTAATGACAACTACTGTCGACTAAGCCGGTTTGTCGCGGGGATCGGGTACGACTTATATGGGTGAGACTGTATCGCACAAATCATGTTATTTGGGCTTGGACACACCGTCTGAACATAGTATTCATTCGTTGACCAATTTTCATTCTTTCCCTAGTGTCTATACTATAATGTCAACACTATAGTGTTGGAAAAAATTATAAATGACTTCGAAAAAGGTCGCATTATCAATATAGGGGAGGGCAGTGTTTCTTTTCTTGAGACGGTTAAAAGAAATGAGCGTGATAGAAAAAACGGTTAAATTGTGGTGGAAGGGATTTCAAAAGGAAGGCAAATGCAAGAGGAAGCCTGAGGGGGGGGGGGGTGAAAGACCTCAGCAATTGACACGTAGATGACAGATATGTCATTACTAGTATATTAATATCGATTACTCAACGGTCGGTAAAAATGGAGAAGTGCAACTGGAGTATGTGAGGGTGTATATAATGTGTGTATAAATGTATCATCTCTCCGGGATATCGATCTCGTTGTCCCCTAGTGAGCATCCGAATTGGACCAATAGACATTGGCGACAGGTTTAATTAGGCACAGGAACATACTGGATGGACGCGCCAGCATTGGAAATTAGTCGTGTCCTCAGATGGGTCCCATTTTCGTTTAGACTTTAACGATGTCAACAGTCTCAACGTTTTTTTCAAGACAGTATCGTGGAACATGTCTGTTAAGGAAGATGTTGTGTGATGGTTTGGGCAGGCATCATGAGTCGCAGTCGAACTGACCTTGTGTGGAAATCAAATACCTACGCGATCTGTTGAGATCGTCTGATCACTACGAAAGGAATTATTGGATACCAATTCATTTTCAAATAGCACAAAGCAAAGCCTCACACTGCCACAATCTTGATAAATACTTCATGCGATGCTGGTATCACATCTTACCTCACCCGCACATTGGCCCCAGTGGTGCAGTGGTTAGAAGCGCTGCCTTTCATGCGGGAGGTTGCGAGTTCGAACCAGCATAAACCATGGATTTTTTCCCGCGCCTTCCACAATAGGAAATGCGCAAGATTTTCGTGCTTGAATATTGAGAAACATTTGTGGGGGATTGGTTTATTATAAAAAATATGTTAGGGTAATATGTTGTACGTGCGACTGACATTTCATTATAAAGTAGCACCAAAACCTCGCCTTTACCTTTACCTTTACATCCACCAGACATGTCAGTTATCGAACATCTTCTGGACATTTTGCGCATAAAGTGTAATAGCCATATGATATACCACAAGTGCATATCCAGAAACCGGCCTAAAAGAACAGTCTCAGAACACTGACTGGCAATCGTTAGAAAATGCTTTATACGAATGCCTCAAAGGCTCAGGAATATATCGGGAAAAGGAAGAGGCATAGATACCGAAAATTCTACTTATAATCAATAGCCTCAGTAGTCTTACTTAGTATCTGAAAGGATTTTATAGATATATTAATTGAATGTGTTGACTAAAATTTTTAAGTTTATCAATGTTATTGGTGGAGGGAGATGTTTTTCCAATTAGTACAACATATTATTCTAAAACTAACACTCACCTTACGAATGACGGAATTTTGTAAAATGGCAAATTCGAATGTATCAAATCGCTGTTTGGTTGTCTGAGAATAACATTTGGAATATAATTCGTACGCCTTAATACCGCCCTTCAGCGATCCGACATTACATGCTTTAATACGAGTCGAAATGATAATTTTGTCTTTGTGCAATACTAGCAACTGAATCAATAATGTTATCAACAATAGATAGCTATACCAGGGTCTTGATAACTTGATGACAGCCACAGATGGTTATCATATAAAATGTCCCATGGTAAAACCTATAATAAACCTATTTAATAACAAATACAAAAAACTTGTAATGCTGACATCTAATCTAAATCAAGAGTAATGAAAACCGCTGCATACACTAAAATCAGCCCATCTGATATATGATAAAAATGACAACAAAGTCATTTTACTATGTCACTGAAGCGTGAAATGATGTCAATTAGAATGATATATCTGGACCTATTTTAGTTAGGTGTACACTATGAATTAATGAAAATATTCATGGTAAGATACTAATTATGGTAATAAGAGGATATTTCTCGTGTACTATAATAAAACTATGTGTATATGTATCTTTGTACGCCTGCATGCATGTGTGCGTGTGTGAGTTAGATATTGTAAATAATCCTAAATCCGTAAATCCACCCTATGATCCTTACTACCTGAATGGTGTTGTGGATCTGTAAATTATGCCGGTGGTAAACAAAACATTTTTAGCTTTAGTCTAGGTCCTTCAAGCTTGATATTTATTTTATATTAGATTACAATCTCACCTGGGGCAGTTTAAATAATCTAGGTATTAGCAGCAGCTGGTTGCACATATAACAAACAATGGTAACCATGGTGATGTCATGCATGGCATCTGTTCCGGCATTAATTAGGCCCCATCCGTCTCAGGTGCTACATTTAATGAGTCAACAGAGTAATGAAATCATATAGATTAAATTAATGTCTCACAATGAAATAGGGCCACCATATTAATCGGTAATGTGCTACTATACGGAACGTGAAATACGAAAAGAGAAACATATTCTGAACATAGCGATATATTGTAGGTATAAACTTGAAAAGATAATATGCCGACATATTGGAGTGACCATGAAATCAGTGCTTTGCTACAGTCTGTGTGCTTAAAAATTTCGATGTACGATGGAGAATTAAAGCACTTGAAATAACATTTCAAACTCGCACTACACGTTTCAAACTCGCACTACACGTTTCAAACTCGCACTACACGTTTCAAACTCGCACTACACGTTTCAAACTCGCATTACACGTTTCAAACTCGCATTACACGTTTCAAACTCGCATTACACATTTCAAACTCGCATTACACGTTTTAAACTCGCCTTACACATTTCAAACTCGCACTATACATTTCAAACTCGCATTAGACGTTTCAAACTCGCATTACACGTTTCAAACTCACACTACACGTGTCAAACTCCCACTACACATTTCAAACTCGCACTACACATTTCAAACTCGCATTACACATTTCAAACTCACACTACACGTTTCAAACTCACACTACGTTTCAAACTCACACTATACGTTTCAAACTTGACTACACTTTTCAAACTAGTTTCAAACTCGCATTACAAACTTGCACTAGGATGTTTGATTATTTCATTGGTACACATTTAAATTCGACTTTTGAGATAATCCATAAAACTACTGGTACACCAGATATGATCAATTTGCTTGTCTGGGATTTTTATAGATATATGGATATCCTGAGATGGCACTTATATACCACTTAAGGACATGACAGCTTGTTTGACAGCTTGTTAGGTGTATCAGATTGCAGCAGAAATTAGTGTGAACCTAAGCATCATCAGAAGGGCTTAGAATACCTGTGGGTTCCAGAGTTAGTGATGGTTTATGAATTACAAGAAAGGAAAACATATACATACACACGTATACATGCAGGCATACCCGGATACACACATGCATATACATAACAAATATCCCACGTTTTATATCTCTTTGTGAAGATGGCAACCTATCCAAACAACAAAATAACCACCATGTGGTGAACTTATAATTGTTTCCACTGAGGAGAGGAGCATGAGGCTACGATCCCAAGAGACCGTCTGAGGCCCTGCATACAACGCATCGAGAAAATGATTTACCACTAGTGTGTGTGAAGATGGCAGCAGCTGTGACAGACATGTAATTCACAGGCCATTCAGCCACTTGTATTACACTACAGCTGTGAAATATACAGCTTGGAAAGGAGGAATTATATGTAGTTTAGGACAAGATAAACATATTGACACTCAAGAATCTCAAGATAATCAATTCGAAAGACCTAAACCATTGCCAATTTATTTAGATCCAAGTTAAGTGGCATGAAATTCATTTGAAAGCAATTTTCATACCCGTTGTATTGTGGATGAATGGATTCGACTTCCATGGCATCTAGTACCAAAGAAACTTAAATATGTACCGGAAAAAAGGTTTTGTAGAAGGATATTATTTACCCTATCAGTGTAAATTTTATTTAAATTCTTTATTTAGGCTATTGTTATTTCTAGATATACCCAGATCTCTCCTGTATAGATCCGAAATTATAGAAAGCTCTTCCTATCTCATTGCGATAGAAAATACGTTTCAGGTCATTCAAAACCCAGTTGAAGACAACTATTCACGGGCTTTACCATAATCTATTTAAATTATTGTTGTTTCATTTCGTCATTTAATATTTTTATATATTCTTTTGCGTGTAAGGCTCAACCGAAAGTATACATATATCTAATATGAAATAAAATATTTCTACATTACATTACGTAGTAAATACTCGATCCCATCATACACTGTACTAATCAATTTGTACTGAGAAATACATGATAATTATATCTATAGAATTATTTCTCTTAATACGTCATATTTTCCCGTCGATTATGGAATAGATACTAGTAAAAGATATTTAGAATGAGTAGCCACTAGTTATATACCTGTTAGATCGAGAATCGATCCATGGACACCTGGATTTAAGTCGATCTTCCCACTACACTACCTATCCCCATAAGGCTCTTCAAATAATTACGCATAACATGAACAAATACTGAATAATACAGAATTATGTAAGTTAGATGTATGAAATGCAATTAACAAGTAAATTAAACGCAGCAGTAATAGGTAGAAGTAATTTTAAAGTTCGCTTTATCACCCGATGCAGCATTGTATATGAAGCATCGACTCGAAAGTTTGTGATTAATAAAATTAGTTAGTACATATAAAAGCTGCACCACTGATCTCCTTATAACTAGTTAGACTAGCACGGCTACCTACTTTTATATACGCATGCTGTAAGTAGCCACATCAGCTTTATAAAGTAAAAAAATACAAGGCTAACACGTTTAAAAACTAATTGAATATGGTAATATGAAATGAAATTTTATTGATTTCTAATGCTCTTTTAATACACGGCTATCAAAGACACTTTACAAATTTACGGTTACTGTGATTAATTAGAAACACAAGGGATATGGTTCAAAATCGAACCGCTTTTCGATATGCTTGTTCAGGCTTATTGAATGACATTAAACTCTTGTATTTTTACCCTTACACAGTAATTTTCGACGGCCAAATATTTTCCTACCTGTAAGGTCTTAAATAGATTTCCTTTATTTTGCAGTAACATATGGATATTATCTACGTATGGAAGAATTTGACAGGATAGTTTTCAGCATAGACTATCGAGGTACCATCGTGTATGGCATTTTAACAGTGAAAAATTGATAATACAATCTACAGGAAGCTCTGGGGCCTCCAGCTCACAGTGTACGTGGATTATGTCGATTTAGGAATAAGCATGCTGAAGTCACCCTAATCCCCATTTAGGCCAGGAGACTATGACTAGTCATAATATACACCTATACACGACTCAGTGTTGACTACACAACAGAGTCAATAAGGACATGCCAGTGAATGTTTACTGAGCATAGAAAAGATATTTATTTAACATTTAGCCCAAAAATATATACGCAACCACTGAAGTCATTCATACTATGTATTATCCTGAAGTTTGCCAGTAAAATATAAAATGACATAAGAGAATTCTCAGAGGTACCTCTTTGAAATGTACTAATTATAAATTCAAGATACTGGTACGAACTTTGTCGCGCGTAAAAAAAGTTTGGTGGTTATTACTACATCAAACATTTTTTAATATAGTTGATGAAAAAAATTCATCAGTTCTTTTTTACCCTATATTAACTGGAAAAATACTCTGAAAAGCATAAAAATAAGCTAGAATCCCCAACAAGAGGCCTCAAGACACTCACCTAAAAAAAGAGAGAAAAAAGAGATGAAAGAGATAAAATGAGATAGAAAAGAGATAAAAAAGATAAAAAAGAGATAAAGAGATAAAAATGAGGAAAAAATATTCAAAGATATAAACAAGAGGGAAAAAGAGACCTGACAATATCCATACGACACTAAGACAAGGCAAGAGGCCAAAGAGACCAGACAATACCTATTACAACACTAAAACAAGACAAGAGGTCAAAAAGACCTGACAATACCCATTACGATACTTAAACATGACAAGAAGCCAAAGAGATCCTGCAGTACCCATTACAACACAAAAACAAGACAAGAGGTCAAAGAGACCCGACAGTACCCATTACGATACTTGAACAAGACACGAGGCCAAAGAGACCTGACAATACCCATGGAAAAACTCCGATCAGAAAAGCTCACCGAACATTGACTATTTAACAAATGAGATTAAATAAACTAACAGTAAATTAGTGTATTAAAAAGATGTCCTCACAGATCAAACATTAGAAAGTTAAGATGAAAATCTCACCACAGTTTATATCACACCTTTTAATTGTTGTAAAATTAAAATCATTATCACTAATAGCACGCAGAAATCATTTTATAGTGGAGATTCAATGATTAGTTAACATCATTGCTCATCATTATTAGCAGATATATACACGTATGAAGTCAATATCTATATATAATGGAAAGAGTTACAAATTGAATATTGTTGGCTAAAGACATGCCAGAAGCCTTGCCTATCAATGTGAGTGCTGAACAATCTATCTATCTCTCGTGGCTCGCAGCAAGGTAAGCCAGGCAAGTGTTTGAAGAATATAAAATTGAATGGACAAAAAATAAATTAACAGTAATACAATTAAAATGGGGATCCTATTAAGAAAAGCTAGAAAACTAAATAGGACAACCCTTTAAATTTAGTTATACGAGCGCAACATTTACCAGCTGAAACATTGCAGTTATGGAATTTACGCGTTTTTTAAGATAAAATTTAAATAGCAATTGTACATGTACAGTGGATATTTCGTTTAAAAAATTAGGAAAATTTAAACAACTAAACATTTGGGTTTGGTTAGGTTATTTTACTTGTGCAGCACAAGCGTTTAGATAACGAGGCCGATAGTTACAAACATATACATAGGAAACAATCTACTGTAAATATGCAATGTAATAGTACTAGAAATGCATAATTTTAATAATGAAGAAATAACAGCGTTCTTACGCTCCTGATTCTTTGCTAAATTGTAATCTCGATATGTTAGAAAAATGGATCTAAAAAACTAACAGAAAAAATGTATAATCAAAAATTACATTCAGTTTCATAGAAATAAAAGATATAAGAAAATACAACCATGTTATCAAGTAAGTTGCAGTGAAAATGAAACAAATTTACATAAATTAAAAAAATTTGTCACTGCCTACATACATTTGTCATTGTGGAATACCTACATGGTGCCTTGGTAAATTTTCTGTCCAGAGCTAGCCAATTTACATTGTGGTGATGGCAATTTTGTTAACAGTCTATGTGAGAATTTTATTACTATTTAGTTTAACGACTTACCAGTTCTGGACCGTCTGGTGTCTGTAAGTTGTTATTATCCTTTATAGACGAGTCTATTATGCGAGTCTAGACGGTAACGCAAGATTGACAAGTGTACAGTAACCGCGTCTTGGTGCGCATTTATATGCGACAAAACGTTCTTATGTCCAGGTTAGTTGCAAATTGCAAATTAAAGGTAAAGGAGTCTATGCTAGTCGTAAATAATACTAGCAGTAGCAATGCCAAATATCGGTAACCTTGGAAAATAACATTAACTGACTAAAAATCGTGAATGTGCGTTTACATTGGATGGGTACAAAAGTAATCATTGTAACCCTATTATCATACTATACAAATAGCAGCTAAAGTGTAGCTGAGATTAAATTATTACTGCTATTATTACGTTTTGAAGATATTTCGATAATCACAAGTTTTCTTTTCTGTCATCTTGTTTTTCAGCTAACCGCATTGCACCCAATATGTATGAGAAACTAAGAGTCGCAAAAATGTAATCCACCAAATAAAATTCAGATTGAGTTAATGGTGTGTAACACGATGGTTAGTTAATTGTTTCCCTCGGTAGAAATATTCGTATTCATACAGGAAACGTTTTTCATAGGTACACAATATATATAATTAACTGTTATGCACAGAAATACTCAATATAACATGAATATTCATTAGGTCATGTAAAAAAAAACGCGCACCTGGCATTGGGCGAAAGGTCATGCACAGTCTACGATTCATGATCAAGCCAAAGGAATGTTTGTATTCGCCAAGTTTTGAAAACATACACAATGTGACAGAACACGTCGCTAACCTATTACCTCTATATGCAATGAAACTAGGAATACTTTAATTTTATTGCTCGTGGTAATGGAGAACTTGGATATATTATACATGTATAAATGTATAATTATAAAAATTCATTACGGTGGCTATAAATCGAGGGAAGCGACGATGGGTCCTTTTACAATTGTCGGAAATTTTCCCACGCTCCATCTCAAATAGTATTTCCAGGGCTATTTAAGTAATTCACGTTGTTCTCAAGGGCACCCCAACTTCGTCATTTAGTGGCGAATTGATCTTTCCAACTACTGTGATAAGCCAATTTACCTACCTACGAAAGCCCGGCATACCTCTATAATTCATCATACATAATACCAAATATGACTCGCAAAAAGGTGACACCCACGTTCAATTCATTTGTTTTATGTCCTCAGATATTTCAGCATTTCTTTCAACTGTATTGGTAAAGGTAATAGTAAAGTACGACATTCTTCTTCTTCTTCTTAGCGTGTCCGGTAAACAGCCGCACTAAACGTGGTCAGTATGCGCCTTCACGCAGGCCATCGCCTTC
>WURV02045233.1:0-22148 GCA_011762755.2 Epimenia babai | reverse complement strand
TTTTGAATTTCCTGTATTAGGTGAACTTCTCGTATCATTGTGTGAATTTCTTGTATTATTTAGGCGCCTTAGAGACATACTAGTTATTAGGGCGCCTCCAAAACAAATCAATTATTATTATTATTATTATAAATAGCTGTCATATCCTTGGATGCAGAACTGCTCGGTGTCTTCAGTTGCTAACCATGTTTCTGATATAGCTATCACTTCAAAGGAATAGTTTCTGTTATCCAAAAACATTTTAATGTTTTCGAAATTACTTTAAAAACTTCTAGCTTTGAAATGGTTAAGAGACAACCTCTTATTTGAAAACGTTGAGTACTTGTCACAAAAGTCAGCATTCCTTACGTATATAAGTAGAATTTCCATTGATGTGTTCATAGAAGTTGGCTTCTGAGTTTCTGCCAATTACATCATTTTATTTATCATTGTCATCAAAGTCTAGGTTACTGAAAATACTGCAGTTTAACAAGGTAGTATTATATGATTTACATAGAGTAAAAGTCAGACAAATCATCCGGCATATCACATAGAGTTATGGAATTCTTCATCGATCAAATTTGTGAGTGGAAAATTTTCTGTGATGCAGCTAGTGCATGACCGATAATTTTTGTTGTAAGAATTATCTTTTTTTGTGGGCTCACTAGGTTTTCTGTGAATTTTACTCTTACACTTAGTACAATGTACATAGCAACCTGTCACTTTTTTCACAAATAGCACAAATGTCCTTGCTATTTTCCCTCATATCTATTGTATAGGCTCAATATATTTGGAAGATCATGTGTCATTGACATTGTGAAATATTGCTACATACAAACGGTATCAATAATAAGTAACGGAATCGAACATTACACACTGAAGTAGTCCAGATGCGGTCCATTATTCGGCAATTAATGTCCATAGCGAGAGTGGTCATCGGTATCGAAGAGGCGAATGGTAAGTCATTGTCGCGATTCCTGTTTCACTGGCATTGTGCCATATCTGCCTCTGAACGTACCTTTACAAATACCTGAACAATACCCTTGTCTTGACATATATTTTACAATTACGCGCCCAGGTGGCTGCAATGTGCCCCCGGTGGCGCAGATCTCTAGCACGTTTTTAGACTCGAGCATTGTGAGCGGTTAGGTGCTCGTTCACAAATACCCGCGACTTCTTTTCTCGTAACTTTTTACTTCCTGCAATAATTGCTGCCATAGCCTTCTTCGGTCTTTTCACAAATCTTATTACTATTGTTATTTTACCAATTTTGTATCTCCATTCAAGGAGAGCCTCACTGATCTATCAAACGACACACCTAGTTCCGACATAAAGTTTGTGAAACTTGTCACGAGTTACTCGTAATCTATATTGTTACTGATAGCAACCTCCTGCTCACTAGACCGAGCAGATCCCGCGTACGTCATCGGATTGAGGCCCCTGATCACTACATTGTCGATCTTAGAATACCGTTCCAAGTCATACACGCGTTTTTTGAGTTATCGCCCTTCTGATTTATTATCTTTTCAAGCTTGCCAATTTTTGTGACAGTTTCATCAAACGCGCTACAATTAGAAGCATGGTTTAGTATCCACGTTTAAAAATATATTCATCCACTTTCACCGCTGGTTAACATTAGCTTGGCTCCACAAAAAGCAACCAGACAATAATAGGTATATTTGATTACTAAAATAGTGCGTGCTGACCTAGTGTAAGATCGACTAATATTTCGGCAGTCGTTCGCTACAGGTATCGTCACCCGGCGCCGTGCCATCGTCCGAAACTTCACGGGGCGTGGCCGACCGTGCGTTTCTCCTCAACTCATCCAGCGCAAGCCGTGTTTCGCGCGAACCTGTTTCCGTTACGTTGTTTCTCAATGGTCATCGTGCTTAGCTCCGGTAAAATAAACCATACACAAATCAAATACAGAATGAATTTCTTTCTGAAAGGCATGTTGAGTAAATAAGCGTTTACCGATATCTAGAAGTAAGTGAATTTCCTTATCATTAGATGTATTGCTTTAATTCTGTAATGTTGCGAATGGAATTAGAAGTGTGATTGGTCGAAGATTTGTGACGGGTCACGTTTCTTTAGGGGTTTTTGTAAAGGAACGGGAATTCTTTTGTATGAAAGGTGGAAATGAATTTGTTTCTGCAATATTACTGAAACAATAATGATAATTCATGTGGATAATCGATAGTCCAGAATTAATTGGTTTTATAATGCATATTCCGTGACTCGGTCTCTTTTTATGTGAATAATTGTCCAATTGCAAGCAACTGTTAAGTGATTGAAGTTGATATTGTGATATTGATCATCGCCATTATTTGTGTTCCTCAGAATTTATGTGGTCATGGTACGATGACGCGTACGATATCGTGTATGACGTCACGAAATATATCCGTCGACATGTGGCATTGTCGCTTGTCCTGGGAACAGGTAAACACACAGGTATGGCACTAACGTGATTATCCATCTTAGAGACTTCATTTTTAATATCTACCATTATTTTTTAAAAATAACCCTACAGAATACTGTACGTTTCAACACAAATTACTGAATCGATTCCCACTTCAGTGATGACCAAATACTTAGTATTTCCCAGCGACAGCTAATATCAGGTGAGTGACCTCGTTAGTAGCAGTAAAATATTAGATAATTAGGTACAGTGCAATAAGCCGATTAGAAATCAGTCATGTGTGGTATTGCTGGCCTTAGAAAATATTGGCACATGTATTTTATGAATTCTGTTTTACGTTTTATTTAAGTCATGGCTCGTGCATTCTCGGATTGATCAGTCCATTGATGTATGAGTATATTGATTTGTCGATTTTTATAAGTTTTAATAAGCGATTATTCCTGATCAAATATTTAGTGGTCAATATATGAATTCAATGATTGAATGATGATTCTTGCGGGTATATATATAATTAACCTATAGATATATTAAATTGTTATATCCAGATAGTAAAAATCAATTGTTTGGGAGATTGATCGACGCCGTTATTATCAGACAGATCGCGAGTGCGTGGTGAGGTGCCCGGGTGACTGCGCGTACGGTGAGTGGACAGCCTGGAGTGAGTGTCACGTGAACTGCGATGCCTTCAACTCGGGTAATGCTACATTCATATCTCCTTAATCTTTATCCGTATAACTAAGTATGCAAGTAGCACAGCCTCGTGTGAACATGTCAAGTCGGTGATTATAACTGATGTATCGATAACTGAAGTCGAGGCTAGTGTTGGTGAAGTGAGAATGGGAATTGTTTAGGCGAGAGGTTAAGAGTATACCAGATCTCTCATCCCGCGGCTGCCACAATGTGAAGTGTGAACCGAGCGAGATTGTAGTGTTGAATATTGAGAAAGGTTTCCATTGACGTGGTCTATTGTAAATTTGTTACTGAGCGCGACTTACATCCAATGCCATTAGCCTTTAATAATTGTCGTTTTGTTGTATGTCAAGTAATATTCGAGCATGACATTTATGTACGGTACTTTAAATTAATGCGCGAAATCTGATTATCATTCGAAACATCATTCATCGTACGTCTATAATTACACAGGAGAACGACTCGGTACACAAGCAAGGTCTCGAGGGGTGTTTCCAGGGAAACCATTAGAAGGAATTCCTTACTGCGTTCCACAGACAGAATATCGGCGTTGTTCAGCCTCTCGCTGTTTCACATTCACGTGGCAAGTTTCTGCGTGGAATAACATTCACAGAGAGGTCTGGTGCCAGCGATCTGATGGTCTGAACGTCACAGGTAAATTCCGTAAACACTGATACGCTATATGTCCGATGTATGTCTGGACGTCGTTGTTTCTCGTTAGTTGCCTGCACTTGGACTGGACTATCTTGCGGCTTTTCCAACACATTCGCTAAACTTATAACTGCAATTTTCACCACCGCAACGAGATTAAATGACAGGCGGTGACGTCAAACAATTACATGCTATAAATCACATAAAATATTTGGAATGAAGCAGTACATCGCGTTTACGAATAATTGATATTTATAGAGATGTGACTCGATGTTGCGATCATCATCGGCAATAAACTGAAAACAAGATTTAACAAACTGTCGTAGCCGAAGTTAATTACGCAACAATAGTACATGGTATCCTCGCCTGGTCTCTATAACTCTACCTTATTTCCAAAGTCTTTTCTGGTAGACATCGATTCGGACACCAGAATTTAGCGCTGTGAAAATTGGATTGCGCTACATGAAGGTCTCTGCGGAATTATTGGTAATTTGATTGTTTCCTAGAATCGTATATCGTCCATGGCTCGCCGGGTTATCGTCCGTGGCTTGCCGGGTTATCGCTGCTTGATAAATGAGTTTGAACGTCGCGGAAACGTTTTCCCCTAGGCCGGTTATCAGAACAGCGTTTAGGCGTGCGCCCTATCAGACAGTTGTTGGCGACACGCGCCCCGGAAGCAACGATATCTCCAGTGTAAGCGGCGTTTATTAGCGATGTTCTAGATTATAAATGCAGTAGAATCTTGTTCGGTTGCCGGAGAAGTTAGCAGCTTTCGGTTCGATGATATAGTGCGTGCCCTAAAATTACATGGTTTTCTGAATGGATTTCCGATGTGAACTCGTGGACTAGAATGTGGTCTGTTATCAATTATCATCTATTCGTGTTGAGGCGAATAACTATGTGACTGTAGTGAGCCTTTTATGTGAAGTATGCATATTAATTGTTATACGTTATCGCGGGAGTGGCTCGGCCGAACAACCATAATCGTGAACAATATTCAGATGTCTATCATTAGTGATTTTATAGTTAATAAAGCGAAATAAGATATATCCTTTCAATAATCTTTCATTTATACTCACTGGAATATATATGGTATTCACTTGGTAGCCGCATTGATTTATCCGAATACATAAAGAACGGATTATACGGCGATTGCTTAGAGCTCTTCTCGAGCCAACAGGGTGAACAATTGGGCTGAAATAGCGCTACGATTGCTCCAACACGTTGAACAATTGGGCTAAAATAGCGCTACGATTGCTCCAACACGGTGAACAATTGGGCTGAAATAGCGCTACGATTGCTCCAAAACGGTGAACAATTGGGCTGAAATAGCACTACGATTGCTCCAAAACGGTGAACAATTGGGCTGAAATAGGGCTACGATTGCTCCAACACGGTGAACAATTGGGCTGAAATAGCGCTACGATTGCTCCAACACGTTAACAATTGGGCTGAAATAGCGCTGCGATTGCTCCAACACGGTGGACAATTGGGCTGAAATAGCGCTACGATTGCTCTAACACCCTGGACAATTGGGCTGAAATAGGGCTACGATTGCTCCAACACGGTGAACAATTGGGCTGAAATAGTGCTACGATTGCTCCAACACGGTGGACAATTGGGCTGAAATAGGGCTACGATTGCTCCAACACGGTGAACAATTGGGCTGAAATAGTGCTATGATTGCTCCAGGTTTTATCACCAGATTGCGCGAGTGGCGCGATTGCTCTGCTATCGGCACGTGGCGCTCATAGTGAATTTACATCTGTCCGATTTTTCGGAAGCAGTTCCCGCCTTCGTCTAGCATTTCAGGCGGAAAGTCACTTACACCATCAGTCTGGCTCTCCCGCTCGTTCGTTACTTTCGCCTGACACGACGTAGTAAAAAAATGGCCGATCACCGTAGCGACTCTAGCGACGAAGACAATTCAAATTTACCCTAACCCTCGCTGCGGCTGCGAGTGCTGCGATGTAGTCGTAGCAAGTCTCTTTAACAAAATAAACGAAATAAACGATCTGTTTGGACGAGAGAGTATTTAAAAAGGCGTAGCGCAGCGAATAAAGAGTTCCGTTTTTTCGTCCGATAATTTCGACTCCAATTTAGGCGCCAAGTAAAACCGGATGCGGCTAGAGTCACGTTCTTGAAACTATTCATTCATTGGTTGAAGCTCCCGCTTTCGAAAATTTTAGAACCAGACTTAATATCAAAACGGTTCCGTTTTGGTGTAACAGGCCTGTATGCTGAAGCGGGAAGCAGGAACCGCTTCCGGATGAAGTAAATGCACTATAAACAAACACCTGAGCTCTATAGTTGGACAATGGTACACTTAGTCGGCGTACTAACACCAACATAATATGTATGTTATAAATTCTTATTAGAAATACCTACAATATACAAACACCTGCAAAATAAGATTATATGCAAATATAAGGGGGCGTTCCGAAGTGGGATCGAGGCGACCGCTCTGCTAGTGATGTAAACACAGTAATCTTCGCTGCGACTGCTCCGATTTCTCTCGCCTCACGCCGCAATCCCCGTATATACCTAAAGAACGAATGGTAACACCTCATAAGACTAACAAAGGGCATTACAATGTGCTACTGTTCGGTTTATTCATTAGAGAGACGTAAACGGTTCATGAATTGGTTCATCCTGCGATCGTATGACGAAGGCAATACCGACATCATCGATGGATCGAACTGTATAAGTATTGATTGCCATGATCAAGGAATCAATTGTATCCGATAAAGTTGATCTCTGTAGCAAAATTTGTGATGCGTAATTTAATGTAAGCAGTCTTGTTTAGTATTTTGTGGAATATTTTGTTCATCGCGTGATTAATCGATATTGTCATTGCCGATACAGGAGGTTGCAGTGAAGACGAAAAACCCCTGATAATCGCGGAGTGTCAACAAGAATGTTCGGTGAATAACTCATTCTGTACGCCTCCCGAACTTATCTGTTCTTGTCGACCACCATTTTCAGGACTGTACGTCAATTTCACTCTCGTCAATTGCTCCATGGATAACTTCACGCATTTTGACGTAACGGCTTTTTACTTTCCCCGTAAGTGCCACAAACATCTAACTTGCTTAAGTTCAGCATACAGGCCTGGTTTGTTAAGGTAAAATGCTTTGTTCCGATTGTTCTCGTAGACGTGGCTACAAGTACTGAATTTTAACAATATTTAACAAGTATTTTTAACAATACAGCTATATATGCTGTGGTAAAGTAGTATCATCGAATTCCTTATGGAGCTTTCTTTTTTCATCAATTGCCACGTATACAAATATGTATCGCTATATAATTTGGTAGATCTTTTATCTTCAATTTTCTATGGTTGCGTAAAAAATACAAGCCATATATCTAATCCGAAAGGTACCAGCCTATTTTACAATATGCGGTAGAAACCAATATTTTTGTAGGTACTGTTTGATAATGATAATAAGGGTCTCTATGATCACACAAGATTCACAGTGACGCCGTCCATAAGCCATCGGTTGTTTGACCGTAGTGACCGTAGCGATGGATTATCGTTTCCGATGATGAGACGTCTCTACGTTCATTCCAGTCGACCATGCCACCAATGTTTGGATGTACGCTGTCATCGCGGCCGGACTTATCTTTATCATCTGCGTCATCGCTGTCATCTACACCATCTTGTAAGTTATCTTATTAATTCGAAAACGTCTGACCTGCATCCGCTGCCGTATAAACATCCGAGACGCAGCAGGTACGGGGTGGGTTGCGCGTCTGATGAATGAAACTGGCATACGGGGTTCGAATCTGTTTTAGTCATTGTATTATGTTACACTAAATGCGAGAGTAATTGTTCAATTTCATTCGCGCCCATTATCCCGGGTGTAAGTCAGTACTTCTTCATACTCCGTGTCCCAAAAAGCACACCCGACATATACACTGTAATAATGATATTAAGGTTATAATATTTAAATAGCAACTTCTGAACAGAAAATGACACCGACCTATTCACTACAATATGCATCCTGTAAGCAAATGCCTACTTGATTCAGAGAAGAACCTGATAATTCATTTGTAAGACACATCGCGTTTTTGTGAAATAAAGACACCAATTACTTCAAGCGCATCAATTATCTTCGGGGTTTACTCATGTAAGCCTTATCTTCTGCATTAGTATCTCAGAATACGTCACGTAAGACGATTTTCGCGACCATTTTTGACTATTAATCCATCGCTGCGGGTTGCAGCGGTCATGTAACGGTGGTACTCTCGATGTACTACTCGATGGTTGACCTATCACTGCCGAGGTGATCCGAACATCTTGCGACAGAAGGTCAGGATTCGCCTGCAGCGCGTGCAAACGTCTTTCTAGCATTTTGTACGGCAACGCGGACATAAACTTACACCTTTCTGCATGACTGGCTTTTTTGTTTCAATTCATAAACATTTAATTGAAATTACTTGCTTGCTTGAACCAGCAAATAGAGTTTTTTCTCTGTCATCTCAAACCGCACCCTTCATTCTCCTGAGGTTACTCCTAACCTACCATTTTTATTAATTAAATTCGCTATATTTTCTGTGCTTAAAAACATTAGCGAGATTGATAGCATGTTTGCCATGTAAATAACCTAATTTTCCTCGTGTTACATCGGCGATTTTGATAGCATTTTGCCATGTGAACGACCTAATATTCCATGCCTTACATCGGTGAAATTGATAGCATTTTTGCCCATGTAAACGACCTAACATTCTCCATGTTACATCGACGAGATTGATAGCATTTTGACATATAAACGACCTAATATTCCCCGTGTTACATTGGTGATATTCATTAATAGCATTTTTGCCATGTAAACGACCTAATATTCCCCGTACCTCCACAGCGGCGAGATTGATAGCATTTTTCCAATGTAAACGACCTAATATTCCCCGTACCTTCACAGGGGCGAGATTGATAGCATTTTTCCAATGTAAACGACATAACACTTATATTGAATGTAGGAGGTGTTGGTTAACCGAATCATCATTCTTCATGGGTTGGACGAATCTATACGTTTTGGATTCACTTTTTATAATAAGGCTTGATATTATAATTAAGCATGCGTGTGAAACGAGAACAGACTTTATTGACATGATATTCGTCCTCAACATGCTGCATGACAAAGCCGGAATTTGCCACATTCAGATATTCTGTCATACTGATCGATAACACGGTGTTAATATATGTTTACCAAGCAGTCTTCATTACATGCTCCGTAAACATATAAGCGAACCCATTTAGACTTAACAAACGCTTACATTCATACAATCAAGTTTCTCGTTTTTCTTGTACTTACTACGCACGCGTTATATGAAAGCATTGCATATTTATTTGATTCCGTACCTATAACTTGAACCAAGGACTTTTTAATCGTACTTTGCATTCAATAACTAGCGGCCTTTTCCCTAAATCTCCACGGACCACAGCCGTTGGTGTCGAATCCATCACACGTAGCATCCTCTTGAAATATCTTGACCTTGCCTTCTCCGACGCAAGCAAACACTAATGACCCAAGACCACTGAGCCATACAAGACTGGCTATATATCACTATAACTGTCCTACTAATGCGCAATATTTCTATTTTAGTTTCAGAAACGAGGCACGAGACGAACGAGGGACAAAGATCCACGCGTCCGACACGTCGCCATCACTCGCGGCGCGGCACGCAAATCCCATCGGGAAGAGTCGCGTAACTCACCTGCCCATCAACAGATGACACAGACAGGCCGACTCGCAGATGGGAGCCCGTGTCGATCATGTCGTTCCGGGAACTTCGGCTGACAAACATTGCAACTACTTCTTGAGGAGCTGCGATGTCGATGGGACATTCGGCGAGAGTCATTCTCTGGAATGTATAGACGAAGGTGAAGATAAACTGGGACCAATCCGCCAATCTTCGAGTGGTATTTACACCGAATCTGGATATCGTAAATTGGCCAGTGAGCGGCACTCGTTTTATTCTCTGGGGTTTTCCACGGAGTGCATGACCGTAGTTACTGACGTTTGACGAGCACTAAACGCCTGGATAAGTGTTAGTGAATAATAAAACATCATCAACGTGGCCACTGAACTGCATGACCGTAGTGACTGACGTTTGACAAGCTCTAAACGCCTTGATAAGTGTTAGTGAATAATAAAACATCATCAACGTGGCCACTGAACTGCATGACCGTAGTTACTGACGTTTGTCAACGCCTGGATAATTATGTGAGTAAATAAAACATCATCAACGTGGCCGTTGAACATCAGTAATATAAATTTTTCTCCATCGTCGAATATGGAAGCATATTACTCAACCTTTACAATCGGTTGGTATATCTTAATGTATAGGTTTTGTCACGCCTTCATTGTCCGTATGCTCCTTACCCTTGATTTCAACCATCCTGCCAATGATATTTGCATCGCGGAAAGAGCCTCGGCAATTACTTTATTATATGCCAATCTCAGATCTTCTGTTTTATCTTGATAGCGTACTTACACTCACTAATGCTAAAAGTGACAATTTACATGATCCAGATATTTGCGTTGCAGTGTTTTTTATAACGTGAAGAAGAAATACGAGCATATGAGCATATTGCTCTATAATAGGAGAAACACCATCACGATCACAGCGACCGCGAGTCGCATGGCCGATGATACAACTGATAGAACAATAATTAGTTTGCTTCACGTAGAATTCTCTAGCCGAGTGACATGTCTCTAATAAATCAGACGCATTCAGATCCAGGAGGGTTTTCGCTTGATCGGGAACAATCTCAATTATTGTCGTTAATACCGATAGCTTGACACGCAAAAACTGTTCGTGAACGTCTCAGGTACTAGATATTGATATGCTACAATGTAAAGAGCCAATCAGTTAATTATAGAACCGAATCCAGGCAGTTGGGTGGGACTTATTTGAAGTGGAAACACGCCTTATCGATCACTCTTTGCCTGAATTGCTGGTGCCCGTCATAATTAGCTTCCAGTTCCGGAGGCATATCGATCGTGAGCATGTCTGATACTAGCGTGCATGGTTACCCGTCAACAAACCTCGCTGTCTTTATCAGGAATGGATCACTAAACGTGGTACAGTGCATTATACCGTTTAATGTAACAATCGTGTTTATATCCTAATCAATCCACATCTTTAAACAAATAATTCTTCTAAATCTATAATTGGCCCCATTCTTAATGCATTAATTAAATAGTTGTGTATGTTGAACTCGTTTCAGCATGTTGTTTTTTCATTTATACATCATGTTGGATATGTCATGATGCAAATAGTAAATTAAAATAAAACGTCGGAGGTAATTATTGGCTCGCTCCGAATAAATTATTGTATTTAACAAGGTATTTTTTGTTTCTCGTGTAATCGGACTAGGAGACATGATGGATCTATCTAGATGATAACAGAAGCGAATATCAGCGAAAATAACTATCTTATATTTTATATCATATAAATGAAAGAGTAAAAGTTTATTTCAGTTCAGTGTCAGAAATAGACGCGTCACTGGAGAATGTAAATATCATGACTGGCTGAGAATTGAGAATCACACATGATTGGTGTTCATGTGTGATGTCATATTGCTCTTGACGCAGTATACAGTATTACATTTAAAAAAGCTCGTTTTAATGTAAATCCAAGTTTGTCGACACGGTGCTCTCTTTTTAATGTTGTAATTTTGTGAAAAGTAACACGGCAAACCACCTCGACATGTTCTTATTCAATTCCGCGACGTTTTTAATGGGATTGTACGCAACGAAACATCATGCAACATCATGCAACATCATGCAACATCATGCGACATCGTGGATTGTTGCAGTCTGTCGCTGTGTATGAAACTCGGTACCCTTATGTTCACATGAGAACTATGTGCCTTCCCCAAAATCATATAAGATCTAAGATGATTAAACAGGACGTCGCTACTTACAGGACATATGATAGGACTTGTCTACTACACGATATAACCACATTAGCAGGAATCGCTGGATAATAAATCGACATTTTTCTTTGGCCATTTATCGCCGACGTCTGTAAGTCGATCAATCGCTACGTCACTCGAGCCGAATCGATGAGCTAACTCCATTAATAATCCCCCCGTATCTGTCCACCACAGTCATGGCTTGCATTCCGTTATTTTCACGTCACTACGAACGCCGGAAAATATTATTATAGGTGAAAATGCTTGTTAATCGTAGAAACGACGCTCAACAGGTCGATTCGATTAATTTCCTAAAGTTAAAATAAAATTGTTTTGATTTTTCTCTAATTTTACTGCATAATCGTTAGTGTAAATCGATGACTTGTTATTAAATTCTACTGACAAGAAAAGGCGAGTAAGTATGCGCATATCAGCAAAATAAAATTAGTTACGTCGATGTGATTGTGCTATTGGAGGTCCGTTCGTTATGAAGTGAATGTGATTCTATACCCGACAAGTTGCTCGTTAATTAATGCCATACCCGTCAAATGTAATGCGTGTTTTTGACATACTCGATTCGTGCATGCCGCTTATTTTAATACACGCAGGGCGCTACCTGATTAACATTGAGACCAAAAAACCGGATATTACTAAAATGTAAAGGCGAGGTTTTGGTGCTACTTTGTAATTAAATGTTAGTCGCTGTTTTATCCCTAAGATATTTTTATAATTAACCATTTTACAACGAATCTTCCTCAATATTCAAGCACGAAAATCTTGCTCATTTGCTATTGTGGAAGGCGCGGGAATCCCTAAATTTATGTTGGTTCGAACTCAACGACCTCTCGCTTGAAACGCAGCGCTTCTACCCACTACACCACTGGCGCCAACGTCAACTACGTTCATCATATACGGCAAATCTAATTATGGATCAAAATAACAACATGTATCACTAAAGTTATTACTCACATATTATATGCGCATGCGTGAAGCTGTATGGCTTATGTAGGCGTGTTTGTAGGTACGTGTGCATGTGTGTAGGCCTGTGTGCGTTTACGGTTTATATTGGTGAGTGTGTAGGTGCGCCTGTAAGTGTATATATAGTTGTGTACGCAGATGAGTATGTAAGTGCGCTTCTAGGTATGTTTGCAAGCGTGTTTATAGGTATGTTTATAACTGTGTTCGTAGGTATGTTTTTAGGTATACTTGCAAGCGTGTTCGTAGGTATGTTTGTAACTGTGTTTGTAGGTATGTTTGTAACTGTGTTTGTAAGTACGTTTGCTAGTGTGCTCGCAGATATGTTTGCAAGTATGTTAGTAGGTATGTATGCAAGTGTTTTTATAGGTATGTTTGCAAGTGTTCGTATAGGTGCGTGTAGGTACTCTTTGCATTTCTTTTAGTCATAGTAACCACAAATTTGTGAGAAGTCTTTGATTGACATGTTATTGGGAGGGCACTTAAAATCTAATAGAATTCCATTCCATTTCACATAATGATGGTGTTAGGCTATGATTTAACTTAAATGTATTTTTATCATGTTATGTGTGATAATTAGTTATTTCATTTCACTTAACTGTTGTGTTAGGCAATGATTTACTTGTATTTACTATTGCGTTATACAATATAATCAGTTATCACACGAAATGTATATGGGCGCCTCAAAGATATACTAGTTATTTGGGCGCCTCCCAAACAAATGTATTATTATTATTATTGTCTCTGTTGAAGAGCTTGTTACTGTCGAGCTATGTGTTTAACTATTTAAAGATGAACGCTGAAGGCTTGCAGATGCAGTGTACAATGAATGGTTATTGCAGCTATTTAGCTGAAATACAATACCTTCGACTCTTCCATCCGTGATGCATGATATCGTGCCGCCTATCTAGAGATTTTACGAGACTAAATCTACTCCCGCACTCGGGGATAAACGACTTATAGTGGATTTACATTATCCGATTTTTTCCAGCTCCCCCTCCCGTCTCCAATAAATCGGAAGGTCATTTACACTATCCGTTCTGATGTTTCTGATCGCTCAACGGGCGGAAAGTCACATGATACCGCTTTTACAAAATGGCGGATTACTTTCTTAGTGACGATGACATTTGGTAGTTGCCGCCGCGATTGCGGCAACAATAATCGTTGCGAGCCTGCCCACGAGAAAAACCCGGGCAGTGTGGAATAGGGATTCTTTAAAAGCGTAAAAAGAACTAGGGGCGTATAACACAGTCATGAATATGCCTAACAGTCAGGAACCGAGCGCATTTCGTACATTTGCTCATCACTTAACTTTACATCTAAACGCGGCGCCATCTTGTGAAAAAAATGTGTTGTTAGGGCGAATATCACGTGAACGACACTGATCACGTGAACGACACTGTTCGTTCATTGGTTGATGCTCCCACTCCCGCTCCCAACAAATTTAGAACTCGCCTGAATTCCAAAACGGATCCGTTTTTCATGATAGACGGCGCCGGGAGCGGGAGCTGGAGCCTAAAAAATCGGATAATGTAAATGCACTATTAGTTACTATTATCACAGGAAAGCTGAACGGCAATTGGCTTCGAAGTCGCGACCTTTCGCTTACGAGCATAGCGCTCCACCCACTTAATTATATGCCCGTGCTACGTCACCCGTGAAATAATAATTATATCAACCATTTATCTATTTGAAGATGAGTTCACTCTGATAATCGATGATAAATGATTTGCTGAGCATGATCATAGAAAAGTTGAATGTTAGGCACTTTGCGCGATATTTCGGTTATGAGTCCAGCGCACGTAACACTCGAGCCGTTGCTCTCCCAATGTTGTTGGGTGTTGTTGATCTGAGGGTTTCCCCAATAATGTCGCAATGTTGCTTCCTCAATTGATGTTTGTTTATAGCGATGAGTGTCAAAATGAATATTTCGGTCGATTTGTAAACGTTACATTGATTGAGTTGTTTTACAAATCGTTCATATAATTACTATTAAGTATTTTTTGATGTCGACATACTTCACTTTTAAGTTGCTCATCACTGCTTAAAACTGTCCTTGCTGTATGGTATGGATATAATACAATTTTAAATCCTAATTAATGACTGTTACAGCCACGATTGAGACAACGGGTGTTAAAGAAACCAACTATTGCGGTAGTTCCTGGCGTGTACACGATGGAATCTGCTATTACAAAAAATTCGCATACGGTACACTGCGAGGAGTTGAGAGTAGGTGCGAACGACTGCATTCAAAGGTCCTAAAAATCAACTCCGCGGAACAACTGGTACGTGCTTTAGTTTGAATCGCCCGCTCTTATTAGGGCAACTTCGGCTCAAATACAGCGATACCGTGTGATTTTGGTTTTAACTATAAATCAATCTCACCATGACTTAATTACTTGTCCACACCCGCACACATAATATAAGCAATTGATCAACAATCATCTGCTTTTCGTTTTACAGAAGTTTATACGGGCATTTAAAAGATACGAGACAAACGTGTGGGTCGATCTTCATCGCCGAACTCAAGGAGAGTCCCCAGGATGGTATTGGGGCGATGGTACGCCGTTTGTGCCTACATTCCTGTAAGAACACATTTAAACCCCTCGTAATTATTTGTATTACATAATATAGCATTATAATATGACAACCATTGCAGTTCACGATGACTTGTAAACCCACCTGTCAAAATAATATTCGTCATTCCGACTCCGACTTCACTGGTCTATATTGCGTTTTAAGACGTTGTCCCGTATAGATAATTATCGATCATGCTAAAATTGAAGGAAGCAGAGAATGAGACAGTACATATTTCTATACAAGGCATTATCACCGGCCGTACAGCTATGCACCGATGCACGATGCGATAGATTGCGACTTTCAGTTAGGTCAACTCTAAAATTTGTTCAGGCATTTTTCACCAAAGGGAATGATAAATAATTCCATGATCCATGGCATTTGTATTTAGGTGGCTTAATAGGAAGTTTTTGGATGAAATATTTCAGTGGGACTCAAAAATTCGAATTTTTACATAAGCGATGGTGAGTAGTAATGTAAAGCACTCTGGGTCGCCTTGGGACATTCTGGGCCACGTTAAGCTCTCTGGGTCACCCTCACATATCCGTCAAGTCCCCAAAAGATCTCGGCGCTCCCCACCCCACATTCCCATTGATATCTCAACGCAAAAATCCAAAGGAACTAAATAAAGTTACCAAATCCTGACGATATGAAAATATCAAAAATAGTTTCGTTATGCTAATCAGAAGAACGTGTGATGTAAGAAATTACAGACCTACATCTCTTTTGCCTCAGTTTTGTCAAAAATTTTTGAAAAATATGTTAAATAATTATCTCATTACATTCGTATCATATGCTAATAAAAATTTGGACCTAAGAGGCATCTCCTGTGGTCTGCCTCAATAGTCCATTTTAGCCTTTCGCTTTCAATTTTTCAAGTCAATAATATTTGTATTACGTTCTTCTTTGTTTAAATGTCTTCTGTTTGCGGATGATACAAGCCTACTTCATTCTGGAGACTGGGCAATTGAAATAGTCAAAAGATCCACTATGGAACTGTGGAAATAAAGAATGTAGTTACCAGCAAATAAGTGATCACTGATCATTACCAGAACCAATTTCATCGTCTTTGGACGTAAAAACGCAAACATAAAACTACAATGTAACAGCGTTAATATCGAACAAGTCCATACAACTATGGGGGGAATAAAGCGCAAAATCAATAAACTTATAATCCAACAAAAGCGTGCATTGAGATGCCGTAATCACTCATTATTTGGATCATAGCAATCCCTTCTTTAAAACCAACTGCCCCAAATTACGCCATATCATTGTATATAAAAAATGTTTTGTTATATATAAAGCTCATCCGACACTGTTGCCACAAAAATTCAATAATATTTTATTAAAACTGTTAAAAAAATGACTATGGCTCCAGAAATGCCTCGGACTATTATTTGCAATTTGCCAAAGCTAATGAAAAGACGCAATGTATAAAAAAAACTTGTGTGAAATTATGGAATTCTGAATCTTAATGAATTATGAATATTGAACGTGATGTCCGTTATTCTATAACTTTTCGATCTTCTAAACAAAATTTAAAACCACGGTCTTTGATCAGTATCGTCAATGCCATTTCATTTCTTTTGAAGTGTGAGTATGGTATATTGAATGTATCAACCGCTAAAGGTTACATTACAAATTTTTGTGGGCGTGTATTTATGATGTTAAAATTCTTTTAACTACTTACAAGAAAAAACTTTATCTTTCAGCCTAAATGATCAGATCTTAGTCAATTATCATCACTTTTTATCAATATATACATCAGTCACTACTCATTAAAATCTTTATAGATATAGAATTTTGAAGATATACCGGCTTTACCCTTGATCTCTTACTTTCTAATTATACAAACAAAGCTATCGACGCGCAGCTGCAGTGTTGCAGTGGATAGAAGCGTGTCCTTTCCCGCGCGAGGTTGTGTTTCGAATTCGCGCAACCCAAATATTTTTCAGCTCCCTCCACAACAGGAAATGAGCAGGATACGTGTGCATTTATGTTGAACAAAATTTGTAGTATAGGTTATTGTAGGGTATAAAAAAACGACTTTAATTTCATTGATGTGGTGAAGATATAGAGGTATGTTATTATTGGGGCCGAATGCTAGACCTTATGTATTGATTAATTGATTTATTAATTTAAAATAGAATTTCGATACCAGCCGAACCATCAGCAATGATACTTTCATGTGATTTACAAGAATAAAAAGGGAAAACGCCTAAAAAGTAATTTAAAATGGAAAAACGGAAGCCAGGATGTAAAATCAAATTAAATATATATAGGACTATAAAATATAATACATGATGTTCATGTATTAGTGACAGGCTGTAGTAGGTCTGTAATGTTCGCGCTTCCTTACGATAATGTGTATCTTAACTCACATTGCTAACTTTAACAGTAAATGGAACAAAGGATTGGAGAGCGCGTATCGCACTTCTTTATACTTTGCACTAACCACTCAGGGAACAATACTTCCAATTCGAAACACTGCTCGTAAGGGTTACGTCTGCGAGGTCAAGCCGAAAGGTACGTGAGAGACGTGAAAAATTTATTGTATACGCTCCTGTTTTATTGTGGAATTTAATGTGGCACGAACCGCATATAGAAAACTATGTAAACGAAAACTTCTAATGTATGAGAAGGTAAGAGGCTGCAAACTAAATGAGCTGAGTAGAACAAATGTTAAAGAATTCTGGTCCTTTTTGGGTGGAGGTGAGTCAGGGGTGAAAATTTCACCGGATTGTGATCTAGCAACATATTTTGCAAAGTTATACACTAAAGATAATTTGCCATATATAGAGTTTGGTCAAGACCTTAGCTCAACCGCAGTGAGTGACGCATATATAGACGAGTTAGACAAAGAGATATCTGCGAATGAGCTTAATGAGGCAATTTCGAAGCTAAAGAGAGGTAAATCTGCTGGACGTGATTGCATATATAACGAAATGTTGATCGAAGGTTCGTTTGTTCTGTTTGAGTAAATTTTATTGTTGTTTAATTATATACTTACATCCTGTGTGTTTCCGTCATCTTGGAAATTGAGTGTAATAATAGCTTTACACAAATCTGGTCCGTCAAACATCCCAGATAATTTTCGAGGGCTTGCGGTAACCAGTAATTTGTCAAAATTATTCATGTAAATCATTAACGCTCGTCTCATTTCGTGGACAGAGCGTAACCAACTTTATTGTGAGGTTCAGTTTGGATTTAGAGCTAAACACGGTACTGTTTAAAGAATTTGATTGACTTGTCCTTTGTTAATACAAAAGAAAAAAGACTATATTGTTTTTTTTGTAGATTTTAAAAAGCTTAGGATTTAATCTATCGAGGAGTTCTGTTTTATAAATTGAGAACGGTAGGCATTAGCGGTTAAATGTTAAAACTGTTGGAAAGTATTTACGGTGGGGTGATCACTTCTCTCTGAAGCAATGGTGTCTTGTCACCAAAGTTTGTGTGTGAGATAGGACTTAAACAGGGCGAACCACTCTCACCGTATTTATATTCTTGTTTTATATACGAACTTGCATCTATACTGTCTCGGGAACCTTTGGGTATCATCCTTCCCAACAGCGGTACCCGAATCGGTTGTGTATCGTACGCTGACGACACAGCCATAGTCAGTGATGACCCCCGTGTATTACAGTTGGCACTTGATAGATTGAATTTGTATTGTCTGACCTAGGGCATCACTGTTAGTGTTGACAAAACTAGGATTGTTGTTTTCCGAAAGCGAGGAGGGTTGTCCAGAGATAAAGCTTGGTTGTTTGCGGGACAAAATGTTGTGCATGGCGTTCACAAATATCCGAATCTGGTTAATTTCGACTGTATAAATATAATCACAAACGCTGGTCCGGCCTTCGGCATCCATCTCACACTTGACATACCCCTTAAGTGTATTCCAGCCCTCACTCGCCTACGGCTGTCATCACACAACCTTCGTGTGGGGAGTGGGCGATGGGAGCGACCTAGACTAGAGTTGTGTCATCGGGTGTGTCAGTCTGGGATAGATCTTGAGGACGAATATCATGTCATTATGGTGTGTAGTCGGTTCATGCGCATGTGCAATCGTTATATCAAACCATATTACAGAAAAAAACCCAATATGTTTAATTTCATTGAGCTCGTAAGGAACGATAATTTTATATGTCAGTATAATCGCTCCACATTCAACATTTTCAAAGTAATAGACAAATGTGTGTAAACGATCGATATATTCATAACCGCTGCCGTGTAGACAATAATGGTGTTAGTATATTGTCGTCATTGGTTCTGTCATTAGTTGTCATGTTAGTACATATATTCGAGTAATTTGTTGGTATTCGAATGTTGTTATTTGGTTTTATCACGTAATAAAGAAATTCTTTTTCCTAATGTCATTCATGTCTTTTTCAACGTGTCGATGTCGGATTTTGGAGACATAGCTAACGCTTACGTCTGTTTATTGTTTCGCCATGGAACAGTTGGTAACGTATAGGTCATCGTGTTCGCAATAACTAGCTATTCTGTCGTTGTTTATTTAGCGAAGAAAACTAGGCCGTTTACCAACTCCTCTATTACCTTCATTCTGCTGGTCGTGTCCACTCTTCATGGATCTCTTGTATTGAATCTACGCTTAATAACATCGGTCTTTCTTATATGTGGCTTGAACAAAAACTTCCGTACAGTGTCTCTTGTCTGCGTTCTCATATAACATCTTTATTGCGTGATCAGTACGTCCAACAATGGACCTCTTCCATTATGGAATCCCCAGCCTGTACGACATATCGTCTATATTAAAGAATCTTTTACGTTTGAGGAATATCTCATAAACCTACCACCTGCCGGTCACATATCTATATGCCGCTTCAGAGTGACCAACCATCATCTCCCTATTCAAACTGATCGCTATGTAAGCATCTCGCATCACCAGAGACTCTGCCCACTATGTTACCTGTCCAACATCAGCGACGAGTATCATTATATAATGATATGTTTATATTTTACTAAAGATCACCAAGCCGGGGTCCAACCGTATTATTATAGACATCACAATTGCATTAAATTTCATCAGTTGCTTTTAGGTGCCAAACTCGAGAAGTTGTCAAAACTTTGTCGCATAATAATGAAGTATTTTAGTTCTCAAAACAAACACACCCTCAAAGTCTGTTTGAACCTGTTATATTTCTGCATGTTATATGGTGTTGTATAATATAATGTGCATTATATCTAATATCAATTTCCTTTGAAGAATTGTGATGGTAATTAGGATAGCCAATGTGGTTCTATAAATAGCTGGAGAGAAATGTACAGGAAAAAACCTGTACCCCTGATGGGAATCTTTGAAGAATTGGTTTTATTTAGTACGATGTATATTGTACTTACAGGCTGTGTATAAGTATTGTTTGCCATGCTGGATCTATCTGCCATTGTTGTATTAGTCTCTACTTACTAGTTGTTATTGGTCATTATTATTTCCATTGTTTCTTTATGATATTGTAAACACAGATGGGTTAATCGAATAAATTGCAATTGAAATTCTGTGCCTTTCTCTCCAGCTATTCAAAGCACCACATTGGCTGCCCCCATTAACACATGTTTATGTACAATGAATAACTCCTTCACTACTTGTAGGTTTAATAATTATCAAACATGTACATTAAACAAGAGGCATCGGTGCGATGTTAAATAACAGTTTTTTGGGCATTGTGCAGAAAGTACAGTGGAGTAATGGTGTTGTCAAAGTCACCTGAAGCCTCTCGCAGCATGACCAAACTCATCGAGACGTGTCGTTCCCACAAGACCCATCCCATGATGTTTCTGTGAGCTTGTTCTTGTTGATGTATGCTGCTTATAGCAAGCAACAATATAAGATAATGAACGATGATGGAGAAATATACAAAGCGCAATCTTTGCCAACAATTGGATGCTAATCAAACTGCGGAGTCTCTACTTCATATTTTTTTCTTTTATTTATCTCTGATATTCATAGCTTACATTTAGCTAAATAAGATGATTGTCTGTGTTTGATGTTAAGATCTGCTTAGAATATGATTATATGAGTTGGTGTTGCTCAACTTTTTCATGGCGGGGATGCCCAGTTTTGAGGGAACAAAACTGTTAGATGAAAGACATAGATAGATGAGATTTAATATTATTATTGCTAGGTGTATACAGTATAATCAAGATTAGTAGGTCGTTGCTATAGTAACTCGTGAATAACGGGAGAGATATACACAGAAAAAATTTCTGAAGCCACATGAACTTTGTTTGCTGCTCTACCTAAGTTACTATAGCAGACGCAGACCTGTGTGCACCAATGCCAGGATATTCTGTGCCTTTCAGAGTAAATCCAACAACTGAATTTAATATGTTTCTAAGGTATTTTTATTTAAATATTACAGTTGATTATTGGGACTCTTATGATGAAGATTTTGATGTGATGGTGATGAGGCTGCATGTGGATGGTGGGTTGTAGGTTGTGTACCCTGGCTGCAAGTAGGTGGTATAGGATACAAGGGACACAGGGACTGTCGATCGAGGTTGACACTAAAAACTGCAAACACTGGACTGTGGCCTGTATTTTGATACCCGTGCTTTAGGTGTGTGGTACAAGGAACTGTCAACGGGGGTGAGGACATTATAGAGACAGTGACCTGTGAACGCATTCAAATCGATGGCACAGTTCAGGTAAAATATGACAGGTATCTTCAATTAGCAATAAGATTAAATGAGGCATACCATGGACCTGCTTCTCTCATCTCACAAATATCAATGACAAGATCTGGTGACTTGTTCATCTCACCGATTCCAATGATGAGGACGGTACATACGCAGCTCGGATTAACTGATGCAGTCCATGGAGTAAACATATCTCACAAGGGGGCAGTTGGCGTAGTGGTTAGAGCGCTTGACTTTGGATCCAGGGGTCCCTGGTTCAAACCCCGCTCTAACCAG
>WURV02045122.1:0-22150 GCA_011762755.2 Epimenia babai | reverse complement strand
CGCCCGGTGCGGACCCGCATGCCGGGTGGTGTGGCAGGGGAGCCCCAGTCAATTACTGGGGACCCCTATGCCGATTCCATGACGGTCGCTGACAAGTGACGTGATCGCTGGCGAGGCGATATCTGTTGCTCATTTGCCGTGAGTCGGTGATGTAGATTCGTCCTGTTCCTATGGATGGAATAGCTACATCATTTCTTGAACACGACTTGCCATCCGCGGACGAGGAAGGCGCGCAATGATCGCTCGAAGTTGATCGAGGTTCTCTTGCTTGCCGACCGTCGCGTCTGCCCCGAGGTCTTTTTGTACTGCTTCTCGGACGTCGCGCGAGAGAGAAGAGAATACAACGATGGGAATCTGGGACGTTTCGTATTGACGAATGAACCTGCCGATCGCAGGGCCCGAGAGACCACCTGGGCGCTCTAAGTCCAAGATCACCAAAGCTGGTGGATCTGAACGGAGCAAGCGAGGTAGGTCCAAGTAATTCTTGAGCTGGTGAGAGGAGAATCCCATTTCGCTCACAAGCTTGGTGAGCATTTGACACACAGTGGGGCTGTCGTCTGTGAGGAGCACCCAGCTTCCACGCGGTGCTTCGATCTGTTCTTCCAATGGGATGCTCATGGTCAGTTACGTAACCTACGAATTATTGACTACCGATACTTCAACTCTTGTCGCAGGCGGATATTACACTTGATAACATTCTTCCTAATCGCGCAGCAACGCGCACAATTGCCTACAGGATGAGGTGAGGGGTCGGACTAGTCACTCTTTCGGTACGGGGTGAATCGGTTCTTTTGTTTGTGGAAGTGGGCGAGGAAGATTTGGATCAAGATCCAACATTACTCTCTCCTTTCGTCGAAATGGAGATGAGATTCAGGTGACGATGGACGGTGAGTTTCTCAACGAGGTCATCGAAACCTTTCTTGCGGAAGCGATCGAGCATCTCGATCGCTTCGAAGCGTTGCTTCTGGCGGCTGAGCGTGGGGAGCCTGCGTCAGACGTGATTGATGAGTTGTTTCGAATCGCGCATTCCGTCAAAGGGAGCGCCGCGCTGCTTGGGTTCTCTGCGATTGAAGCGGTGATGCACGCAGCCGAAGCGACGCTCTCTCAACGTCGTGAGCAAAAGGAGGGGCTTCGTCAGGAGGACGTCGATCCTCTCATCGGAGTCGGGGACGCCTGTCGTTTGATTCTCACTTCGATTCAAACCGACGGTGTCGAAGGTTCCCTTGATGTGGGTGCTGTTGCGGGAGCGCTAGGAGTCGACGTCGACGGAATCCTTCAAGCTGAGCCAACTGCTGCGGCGAGTGAACCTCCACCCAGCTTTCTCGACCGAGCTCGATCGAACTCGGGAGCTCCGCCAGCGGTGGACCAAGGTGCTCCCGGATCTCTCATTTCTCAGCCTCCTGTCGTCATCGACTCCGCAGCCGAGAAGGCTTCCCTGCGGCTTCCTAGTGACGCGCAGTTGCATCGGCGCCCAGCTGAAACGCCGCCGGGGGGCGACGCGAAGGCCGTGGCGACGGATGAGAAAATTCGCGTCAAGACCAAGGTGCTCGATCGGATGATGAACCTCGTCGGCGAGCTCGTCTTGGTTCGCAATCAGATCACTCAAGGGTTGAGCACCGATGAAGGGCGAGACGCGCTGTCCCAGATGGCCCAGCGCTTGAGTCACATCACGACGGAGTTGCAAGAGTCCGTCATGGCTACTCGAATGCAGCCCATCGAGACTCTGTGGGCTCGCTTTCCTCGTTTGGTTCGTGAAACGAGCCGCGTCGCGGGCAAGGAGGTCGAGCTCCTGACAGAAGGGGCCGAAACCGAGCTCGATCGGTCAATTGTCGAACACCTTCACGACCCGTTGGTGCACCTGCTCCGTAACGCCATCGATCATGGCATTGAGTCGGCAGAGCTTCGACAGCAAGCGCAGAAACCGTCGGTTGGCCAAATCCGGCTTCGAGCCTTTCACGAAGGCGGTTCAATCCACATCGAACTGTCGGACGATGGTTCGGGCATCGATCACGAAAAGTTGTGGAGCCGAGGAGTCGAGCTCGGCCTCATCGAGGAAGAGGCTGAGCTGGTCGATCGCAGTCGTGCTGTGGAGCTTCTCTTTCACCCTGGATTTTCCACTCGCGAAGAGGTTTCTGCCTTGTCCGGTCGCGGCGTGGGGTTGGATGTTGTTCGCGCCAACATTGAACGACTAGGCGGAACGGTGACTGTAGAAAGCCAGCTTGGTTCGGGGACGACGTTTCGCTTAGCTATCCCGATCACCCTAGCGATCGTTCCTGCTCTGCTGGTTCGCGGCGGGGATGCGCGGTTTGCAGTGCCTCAAGCAAGTCTTCGGGAAGTGGTTCACCTATCAGCGGAGCGCGTTGCGCAGACGGTGACTGATATTCAGGGCGCGGCGACGTTTCAGTTGAGAGAGGAGCTGCTTCCGCTGATTTATCTCCAGGAAGCTTTCAAGTTGGGCGAGCGTGCCGGAGGGCACGATGGGCTTGCGGTGGTTGTGCTGGAGAGCAATGAAAGCAGCTTTGGGCTTGCGGTGGATGAGATTCTCGACACCGAAGAGATTGTCGTGAAACCCCTTTGGCCCCCGTTGCGATCCTCTGGCTGCTTTGCGGGGGCGACGATCCTGGGAGATGGATCCGTCTCATTGATCTTGGATGCTGATGGGCTCGGTGCGCGAGCGCGTGTCGTTCATTCCGAAGCTGTACTGAGCGACGTGAAGTCGGAAGAACAGCCGACGATGGCCCTTGAATCGGTGTTGACCTGTCAGACGGGCTTCGGGGCGCGCATCGGCTTCCGTTTGGCGGAGATTCAGCGGCTCGAAGAGTTCCCCCTTGCGCAAGTGGAGAAGACTGGTGGTGGAGAAATGGTGCAATATCGAGGCCGAATTCTTCCGCTGGTTCGACTCAACGATGTCCTCGTTGAGCGACGAAAGGCTCCTCGTGGAGATGAGCTTGAACCAACGGGCAAGGACAATCTCGACGTGGTCGTCTGTCGTTTGGGCGAGAGGGACTATGGAATCGTCGTTGACTCGATTCTCGACGTCGCAGAGACGACGATCGAACTTCAATGGCCAGGGGCTCGTGATGGGATCAAGGGATCGATGGTTCTCTCAGGACGAGTGACCGAGTTTCTCGATCTTGACTACCTGGCTGCTGCCGTCAGCAAAGGAACAGTGGCGTGAGCGAGCTTCAGCTCTGCACATTCTGGATCGATTCCAACTTGTTTGGATTGCCTGTCGATCAGGTGCACGAGATTGCACGCCTTCAACCTTTGGCGAGTGTTCCTCCGACTCCTGCTTCGGTGGCTGGGTTGATGAATCTACGCGGAGATATCGTGCCTGCGATCGACGTTCGGCGCTGCCTCGGTCTCGAACCGGAATCGGCGAGCGGGGAAGGGGCCAACATCATTTTGCGAGGCGAAAATCAGGTGAGCCTGGTGGTAGATGAGATCGGAGACATTGCCTCATTTTCTTCTGACCAACTTCTTCCTCCTCCCCAACATATCTCCGGAGTAATGCGTTCCCTGGTCGAGAGCGTGGTGCAACTCGGTGAAGATTTGGTTCTCGTGGTTTCAGGGCAAGGGTTCCTCTCGATGGTGACTGAGGAAATCAGAACAGTGGCGAAGGAGGAAAGCGTGTGAATGAGCGAAAACGAATTGCGTTGGTTGTTGAAGACTCCGCTCCTGCACGGATGATGCTCAGTCGGTCGTTGCAGGAGCTTGGGTTTCGAACCGTTGAAGCCGAGCACGGATCTCAGGCGCTTAAGCTGTTGCGTGATGGCACTGAGCCGGACGTGGCGTTGATCGATTGGAACATGCCTGTCATGGACGGGATTGAGTTCGTGAAGGAGGCGAAGGAAAACGGTCTCGTTCACTGTCCTTTGATGATGGTGACAACAGAGAGCTCTCTCTCTCAGGTGAAAGTTGCCCTCAGCCACGGCGTTACTGAGTTTCTGATGAAGCCGTTCGATGTCGAAATGCTGAAAGACAAGCTGAATCTTCTTGGCTTTGAGTTGAGTTGAAATGACTGGTTTGCGCGTTTTGCTTGTCGACGATTCGGTCACCGTCCGGAGGCTGATCCCTCAGCTTTTGGGGACAAGTGAACGTATCGAAGAAGTCGATACGGCGAGCGGAGGATCGCAAGCCTTGCGGATGACCTCACGGAGCAAATTCGACCTTGTGATCTTGGATCAGGAGATGCCCGAGATGGACGGCTTGGAGACGTTGCGGCGTTTGCAAAGCCAATCGCCACAGCTCCCTGTGGTCATGTTCAGCTCGCTGACAGAGCGCGGAGCATCACTGACGCTTGACGCTCTCTCCCAGGGGGCCCGCAGCTACGTGACGAAGCCCGCGGGAATGGCGAGTACTCAAAGCGCACTCGACGCCACCCGTCAGGGGTTGTTGGACGCGATCCTACCTCTTTTTCCCAGGAACCTTGGAGCCTCATCTGCGACAGAATCGGCGATCCGGCGGCGTGAGCCCCAGAAGGACGGCTGCCCCGACTGCGTTGTAATTGCGGCGTCAACGGGCGGGCCGAATGTGGTCAAAGAGCTCGTCTCGGCTCTTCCTGAAGATCTGGCAGTTCCTGTTTTGATTGCGCAGCACATGCCGCCAGTGTTTACGACGATGTTTGCGGCGCGATTGAACCATGCATCGCGGCGCTCGGTTCGGGAGGCATTTGATGGGGCGGCGCTTGATGCGGGAACGATCTGGGTGGCGCCGGGGGACTACCACCTCGTCGTCCGCGGGCGAGGGATCTTGGAGACTCGCCAACTTCACCTGCATCAAGAGCCGCGTCTCCACGGTTGCCGACCCAGCGCCGACGTCCTTTTTAGTTCGGTCGCGTCGCAGTTCACTTCGCCGTTGGCGGTGGTGGTGTCAGGGATGGGGCAAGACGGCTTGGAGGGAACGCGCGCAATCGTTGAGGCTGGGGGGGCTTGCCTCGCTCAGGATGCGGCAACGAGTGTGGTCTGGTCGATGCCCGGAGCAGTAGCCAAGGCAGGTTTGACAGAAGCTGTTCTTGATCCCCGTGCGTTGTCCCAAGAGATCGTGCGGCGTGTTCGGTTACCTAAAGAACGCGCGAGGAGTAGAGCAGTTCCGTGAACATTCCTCAGCAATTGACCGAACAGCAGTTGAATTTCGTTCTGACCACGATCGAAACTGTTTCTGGAGTGGTCATTTCACCCCAACAGAGCGTGATGGTGGAGTCGCGACTTCATGCTTATTGCAAGAGCGAAGGGGAGACGGATCTTCAACAACTGTTGAGCCGCTGCTCTTACGATGTCGTGTCCCGGGCCCGGATGGTCGGCGCTTTGACCAACGGCGAGACGAGTTTTTTCCGCGATCATCCTGTGTTTGAGGCACTTGCTCAGCGAGTGATCCCAGCGCTGACGCGTCATCGGGCTCAGACCAAACGATTGCGAATTTGGTCCGCAGCGTGCTCGACGGGTCAGGAACCTTACAGCTTGGCGATGATGCTGATGGATGCCGCGGAGCTCGCAGAGTGGGATGTGAGCATTCTCGCGACCGACATCTCTCCGACGCGCCTCGAGATTGCGCAAGCTGGAATCTACACCAAGGCCGAAGTGAATCGGGGACTGCCTGCCCATCGACTATTGCGGCATTTTTCCCAAGAAGGAGATCGCTTTGCGATCAAAGAGAATGTGAAGAAAATGGTGAGTTTTCGTCAGCTGAACCTGACCGAGGCGGGAGCCGACTTTCCGATGGTGGATCTCATCTTACTCAGGAACGCGATGCTCTATTGGGAACCGCCGGTGCGCGCGAAGCTGCTCAACCGCATCCAGGAAACCATCGAGAGGAACGGTGGGGGAGCCATCGTTTTGGGCGCCGCGGAAAGCCCTTACGGCCTTGGTGCCGAACTTCAATTTCAACCCTCGGGGGGGCCCGGGGTTTATTTTGTGGGGGACCTGAAATCCCCCAAATAACTAGCGTACGAGGAACTCATGGCGAATCGAAACAAGACTGCATCTTCAACCTCCAAGGAAGCGGAGCTCAACGCGAAGTTGGACGCGATTTCTCGTTCGATGGCGGTGATCGAGTTTGATCTATCAGGCCACATTCTTTCAGCGAACGAGACTTTTCTTGAGGCATTCGATTATTCCGAAGACGAGGTTGTCGGCGAGCATCATCGAATGTTCGTCGAGCGAACCGAGGCAAAATCCAAAGCCTACAAGGATCTGTGGAAGGCGCTCAACCGCGGTGAGTTTCTTTCAGGGGAATTTCGGAGGTTTGGAAAAGGCGGGAAAGAGATTTGGCTTCAAGCGACCTACAACCCGATCTTCGACGAGGACGGCGAGCCGATGAAGGTCGTGAAGTTCGCGTCGGATATCACTGAGCAGAAGCGAAACTCCACCGACCTTTTGGGGCAAGTTGCTGCAATCGAACGCTCAACAGCTGTCATTCACTTTGATTTGGATGGCAACGTTCTGTTCGCAAACGACTCCTTCCTGGATTGCGTTGGTTACTCCAGAGAGGAGGTGATCGGTCGACATCATCGGATGTTCGTGGACGCTGATTACGCGAACGGGACCGAGTACCGTGAGTTCTGGCGTACCCTCAATCGTGGAGAATTCCTACGCGGAGAATACCGACGTGTGGGAAAGCACGGAGAGGATATTTGGCTTCAAGCGACCTACAATCCAATCCTCGACGTCGATGGAGTTCCCGTCAAAGTGGTCAAGTTTGCCACCGATGTGACCGAACAAAAGGCGTGCAACGCGGAGTTCTCGGGCCAAGTTGCGGCGATCCAAAAATCCAACGCTGTGATTCACTTCGACCTGTCCGGTCACATCCTCGATGCGAATGATCTTTTCCTGCAATCCGTTGGCTACTCACTGGAGGAGATTCGCGGGGCGCACCACCGCATGTTCGTCTCGGCTGAGTACGCTCAGAGTGATGAATATCGAGGCTTCTGGGCTGCCCTTAACCGCGGTGAATTCCTTACAGGTGAGTACAAACGTGTGGGGAAGGGAGGAAAGGAGATCTGGCTTCAGGCCACCTACAACCCGTTGCTCGATGCCGACGGGAACCCAACTCGAGTTGTGAAGTATGCAACCGATATCACCGAGCAGAAGCTGAGGAATGTCGATCTCAATGGTCAGATTGAGGCGATCGAGAAGTCCACGGCCGTGATTCATTTCCGCTTGGACGGAACAGTGATCCACTGTAATGAAGCTTTTCTCAATACGATGGGTTACTCGGAGCCTGAAGTCACGGGTCGCCACCATCGAATGTTCGTCGAAGAGGAGTATGGCCGCAGCTTCGAGTACGAAGATTTTTGGAGGCGGTTGAACCGCGGTGAATTCCTTACGGGAGAATACAAGCGCATTGGGAAAGGCGGGAAAGAGATCTGGCTCCAAGCCACGTACAACCCCATTTTTGACGTCGAAGGGCGCCCGATAAAGGTCGTCAAGTTCGCGACGGATGTGACGGAGCAAGTGCGCACTCACCAAGAGCTACAGGAAAAGGCGGACGCGCTACTGGAAGTCGTTCGGGCCGCGTCCTCGGGAGATCTCACGAGGGAGATCTCCGCCCGAGGCGACGACGTGATGGGTCAAATGGCTGGAGGCCTCGATGATTTCATTCAGGATTTGTCGAAGAGCATTGGCTCCATCGCGACGCATGCAGAAAGATTGACCGACTCGTCTGGAGCAATGTCCGCGACGAGTCAGCAAATGAGCGCGACGGCCGACGAGACCGCAGCGCAAGCTCAGAGCGTCGTCTCTGCAGCGGAGCAAACGGACCAAAATGTTCAGTCGATTAGCAGTGGTGTGGAAGAGATGAACGCGAGCATTCGCAACGTCGCTTCGAGCGCAGCTGAGGCTACACGCGTGGCCAATGAAGCTGTCGAGTTGTCCGAGAAAGCTGACTCGACGATCTCGACTTTGGGGCAGAGCAGCGCCGAGATCGGCAATGTGACGCGTGTGATCGCTTCGATCGCTCAACAAACGAAGTTACTCGCTTTGAATGCGACGATTGAGGCTGCTCGAGCGGGCGAAGCTGGGAAGGGTTTTGCCGTCGTGGCCAACGAGGTGAAAGACTTGGCTAAGGAGACGGCTTCAGCGACCGAGGACATCGCTCGACGGATTGATGCGATCCAGTCGGACACGGAGCAAGCGATCGGTAGCACTCGTCAGGTGGGCGAGATCATCGGCAAGATCCATGACTTTCAAAATTCCATCGCGAGCTCGGTGGAGGAGCAATCGGCGACGAGCGGAGAGATTGCTCGCAACCTCGCTCAAGCGGCTCGCGGGACGCAGGAGGTGGTGCGCAATATCTCCGGAGTCGCTGCGGCTGCGAGTCAGACCTCTTCTGGAGCGGAAGAAGGCCTGGCGGCGGCGCGCGAACTCGCTTCGATGGCCGAGGATTTGAAGGCGCTCGTGGCGAAGTTCAAGCTTTAGGGCGAGAGTCGGTTTAACGCTCTAGACAATACACCGAGTATTCGTTGGTGCAGTTGGGCGTGGCATACCACGGCCAATTGCCGCCAATTGCCTTCATATTTCCGGAACGCCCCGTGGTCGTGGTAGTCGTCCAATCACTGCAGTTTTGTTGTCCTGCACCAGCACGGTCAGTTCCCGTCCAGACAAAGACAGAAGCACCGTTTGCTCCTGGCTTGGAGCCTGGGTGCATGACCCCTGCGGCCGTTGTGGCGATTGGTGAGTGAAGCCGGGCTCCGTCCGTGAGCAGGAGTTCGTTGATGGTGCCGATGGGATAGCCATCGGTGCGCACCCAGAGCCGCTCCATCGGGAGGCTTCCCGTGCCGCAGTCGGTAGCGACGGTCCCTGTCTCACCGAGAACCCGACAGAGCGCGTCATTCCCGTCTGCACTCACGTAGGCGACGAAGCTGGCTGCGTTCGGGAGCCCCGAAGTGGTTGCCTCCTCGACGCAGAGAGCGTCCGCCGCTGCGACATCGTTGATCGCGTTGAAGGTCATGTCCCCTGTGAATTCACCCTCAGTGACGAATGCTCGCTTGCCCTCGGTGACATGGAGGTCGCTTGCCGCGAAAAACGTGTTGTTGACTTGGATGCAAGTCAGCCCCAGCGACTGGTCGCAATCGTGGGCGCTGTTATCGGACCAAATTTCTTGGCCTCCGCCCAGCATTCCCGTGGCTCGATGGCCATCGGTTCCGTCCATCCAGTTGTCGCAGTGATTCGAGCTAGCAGTGCCGTCGTGTCTCGTTCCATGCCAACCCCATTGATTGGTTGATGGAGCTCCTTCTTCGTCGAAGGCGATGGGCAGTTTCCAGTCGCCAGCGATGATGCCGTCCGCGCCGTTGACGATGGGCAATCCGACCGTCGAGAGGAAGGGAGCACTGTCTTCCGGAGGGAAATCGAGGCCACAGTCGTCCGCCAATTCACCATCGAGTCCGTAGGCGCGACAACCCGCGTCGGTCGTCTCTGTCGAGAGATAAGCGACGAAATTCCCCTGAGCCCTGCCTTGGCAGCGGCATCTTGGCAGACGGCGTCCGCCGCTCCGAGGCCGGTGGCTGTCGGATTGGCAGCCCAGTTCTGATAGTTGCCTGGGCCCGATTCCTTCGTGAGGAACATGACGCGCGACCCGTTGTTCAAGCCGTCAATCGTCACCTCATCATCGAAGCTGACCGCCTCGGTGGATTGCCCTTCGACATCGAGGAGGTAGTCGAACGGCAAGTGATAGTCACCGATCTCCATTTCGATGGTGGTTGGGGTCAACTGAGTGATGCTTTCGATTTCAAGCGGAGTGCCAGAGCCTGACGTCAGGGAAGCTGTCAGGCTTCCAGCCGTGACGGGATCGGAGAAGAGGATCTCCAGCCGGCCATAGTCGGTAAACTGGGCCGATTCGATCTCAGGAACTGCTGCAGTCGGAGTGCCCCCTTGACCGCCAGCATTGTCGCCGTCGCCATCGCCAGGGTTGTCTCCATCTCCACTCCATCGCCATCACCCGGGTCGTCACCATCCCCGTCGCCAGGGTTGTCACCATCCCCCGTGTCGCCATCGCCGTCGCCGTCACCCGGGGTGTCGCCATCCCCATCGCCATCCCCCCTGACGGATCCATCGTCTTTGCTGCACGCAGTCGCAACGAATATCCCCAAAACAACCAATCCAAGACCCCGGAATCGCATCTAGTGAGGATAGATCTGGCGCACCTCGCCGGCTAGAGGCTGGGAAAAGCGCGCCGTGGCGCTGAGCATCATGATGAATGGGGAACTGAGATGTACAAAAATTGATCGGCTACTTCGTGGCGCGCAAGACGAGCGGCTGGTCCCCGGGAGCTCGACTGGGGCAAACGAGAAAGTACTCGGTGCCTGTTGGAAATCGATCGAAGACGGAGCCCGATGAGCTGACTTGGTAGGAGGCTCTTTCGGACGGGATGATGAGGCGACAGGCGCGGCGTCCGCTGATGCTCCAGGAGGCGCCGCTGCTGCTGGTCGTCAGCTCGAAGGTGGGGGAAGAATTGAGAGGGACATGATACCCGGCATCGATCGGAGCTGCGTCTTGGAGGAAAGGAAAGACGGCGGAGTGTTCTGACCAGATGCTTCCGTACGTCGTGGCGATGTTGGCGTCGCCTGCGTCGACACAGTTGCTGGTCGGAGCGAGAAGAAAGGGAGCAAAGGAGCCTGAGCGAGCGAAGGGAGAAGAGGTGATCGTGCGAGCCGTCCCGTAGCTCAGCAGTTCTGCGGGGCCGCATGAGCTTTCGACGGCGATCGTCGTCCCGAGAAGCCCATCTTGAATCCACGGGGAAGCAGATGGAGCTGCTGAAGACCAGAGCACCGAGTTGTCGAAATGAAACGTAGAACCTGGGGATACGTTGATGGCCGGAGTGCTTGCTCCGTTGGCCGTGTTGTTCGCCAGCGTGCTGCCCACGACGCGAACTGAGGAGGCTCCCAGCAGCGTCATGCTTGAGGTCGCCGAGCTGGTGTTTTCTCCCACGTAACTATCGACCAGCAGCGAATCACTTTCGATGAACTGGATGACTTCGTTTCCCGTGTTGTTGACAAATGCGCTGCGGGAAGCCGACAGGTTGCCATTCCAAAAACTCATCGCCGTCAAGCTCACGGGTAGAGACGGATTGCCGCTGTAGGCAATGACGCTATCGGTGATGGAGACGGATGCTCCTTGGATGGAGAGAGCGTTGGTTGAATTTTCCGCGGAGGCTCCGGCGACGCTACATCGAAATAGCTCGATGCCTTCGGGGGCGCCGCTCGCGCTATGAGCGGACCAGAGGGACCCTGTGGAAAAAGCACGTCCAGCGATGAAATGGGAGTCGCCTGCGCTGAGCATAGAATCGGAAAGATGAATTTGCCCACCTTGTGAAGCGTGTCCGTGAACGAACCAACTGCGCGAAACAGTCGTCCAGTTTCCGTGGTTGAGATGGATGTGGCCGCCGATCCCTTTGGCGGTGTTGTTCCAAAACTCAGAATCGTCGATCTGAAGGAGGCCCTCGTCTTGAGAAATTGCGCCACCGGCCGCTGCTTCGTTGTTGGAAAAGCGGGAGCTGTTCACGATGACTGTAGTCTCGTCACCCCGCGCAGAGAGTACGCCACCTGACGTGTAGGCTTCATTGCTCTCGAAAACAGAGTCGGTGATGTTGAGGTGGGAGTTCTCGATCCAAATGGCGGAGCCTTCGGGAGATTCGTTCTGCTCGAAGTGTGAGTCGGTGACAGTTACCGTGGACTGTGTCGCCGTCAGGGCCCCTCTTGAGCTGAGTGTGAGGACTTCGGACACTTCGATTCGCGAGAGCTCGAGCGTGGCTTCGGTGAGCGTGAAGGCAGGTCCGGAGACTGTTGTGCAATCACTCACCTCGCTGTCCGAGAGTCGCAAGGTGGCGCCGGTCGCGAGTGAGACAGCCCCCTTGCTTGGGCTTCCGTCGGTGATGTTGAAAGCTCCTGCGAGGTCGATCCGCTCTATTTCCAAAGTAGAGCCACCAGCGACTCCAACGATGACGTCGCTGTTGTCTTGGTGGCTCTGGACGTAGTCATCGGGGAAAGCACCACCGCCAATCGCTGTGCCTTGATCGTTTCCGAGGATGTCGGCACTGAACAAAGTCCTGTTCGTGGACAACCGGAACGGATCCATGAGGTCGCCAGCGAATCCGCCCAAGATGAACGCATCTTTTCCTCCGACGAGAGAGGCGAGGAACGAACCTTGAGATGGAGCGCGACAAACTCCTTCTTTGACGTAGAGGCTGCCACCATCTTCGAGGCGATTCAGGGCGAGATCAGGACGGCGCAACGGGGAAGCCCACGACGAACCGTCGCCCGTGTCGTCAGGCCAGTCACAATCCACGAAGATCTCTTCAGCGAGAGGAGGGGTTCCTCCCGTGCCGCCAGTGGCGTCGCCACCGGTTCCTCCGCTGGCCTCTCCGCCGGTGCCCAGCGAGCCTCCCATGCCGATCAAGTCACCCCCTGTTCCGAGCAGTTCTCCACCGGTGCCGAGGAGCTCCCCTCCGGTTCCTGAAAGAAACCCTCCTGTGCCGCCGGTGTCACCGCCACCGTCGCCGCGGTCGTCCCCGTCTCCGTCCCCGACAGGATCCTCAGCGCCGCGCAGCCACTCGTCGAAATCAACCACGCTTGTCCGACCTCCGCACGCGCTCAGCAAGACGGCGGTCCAGACGCACAGGCCGGTTTTGCTGCTGGGACGAAGGAGGTGAAGGAAGCGCAAGGGAGGTCAAATTAGCAAGTTCTGTCAAAGAGCGGGAGGGCTCTGACGCCGGTCAAAAACTCGGCTATGGTGCTCTGCACCTGTGGGAGATGAATACTCTTTTCGGGGTTTGGGATGGGAGAATCAGGTTTGGAACCTTGGCAACTCTTTGCTGTTGCAGGGCTTATTTTGGCGTTGGCGGAGTTCTTCACGCCGTCGTTTTTTTCGTTGCCGGCAGGGCTGGCATTTTTGGCGACAGCCGTTGTTGGGCTTTTCACGGATGACTGGACGACGCTCTACTGTGTTCTCGCGCTGAACTTGGCGATCGTCTACGGCACCTTCGCCAAGTTCGTCTGGCCGCGCCTGAAGAAGAACACCGCGAAAACGAATGCGGACGCGATGGCGGGAAAGGTGGCTGTCGTCTCCGAAACCGTGGATCCCATTTCAGGATCCGGTGAAGTGAAGCTTTATGGAGATCTATTCCGCGTGATTGCGTCGGAACCGTTTGACGTCGGTGCGCGAGTGATGATCGTCTCGACCGAAGGAAACAAGGTGAAAATTCGAGCCCTCCAAGCAGGGTGAGGGGTAAAGGCAATGGATATCGTTATTTGGTTTTTTCTGGGATTTTTGATCCTTTTGATTTTCAAGGGCTTTCGCGTCGTTCAGCAGAGCGAGGTGATCGTTCTCGAGCGCCTCGGGAGCTATTCCCGCACGATCACAAGCGGGCTCAACGTCATCATTCCCTTTTTGGACAAGCCTCGGGATGCTTTTTGGATTACAGATTCCGGGATTCGGAAGACGAATCGCCTCGATATGCGTGAGACGGTTCTCGATGTGCCGGAACAAGCGGTGATCACGAAGGACAACGTGTCGATCAGCATCGATGCGCTGATGTACGTTCAAATCATGGACCCGGTGAAAGCGACCTACGAGATTGCTCACCTGCCGCTCGCCGTCAGCCAGCTCGCGCAGACGTCACTTCGTAATGTGATCGGTGAGCTCGATCTCGATGACACGCTTGCTTCTCGCGATCTCATCAACGGCAAGCTCAAGCAGATCCTGGACGATGCGACCGACAAGTGGGGCACGAAAGTGAACCGAGTCGAGTTGCGCAACATCACTCCGCCTGCCGAGATTCAGGATGCGATGGAAAAGCAGATGCAGGCGGAGCGTGAACGTCGCGCCAAGGTTTTGGACGCGGAGGGTGACAAGCAGGCTCGGATCGCTCGCTCCGAAGGCCAGAGACAGGAGCAGGTGAACTTGGCTGAAGGTGAAAAGGAGGCGCAGATCCGCCGTGCTCAAGGTGAAGCCGATGCAATTCGTGCTGTGGCGGAGGCGAAGAAGCAGGCGATCGCTGAAGTGACAGCAGCCATCGGGAAGCCGGAGTTAGCGACTCAGTTCCTTGTGGCAACGGATTACTTGGAGCGTTTCGGTAAATTTGAAGCGAAGTCCGGCGACAAGGTGTTCATTCCCTACGAAGCGACGACCTCTTTAGGAACGCTCGGGAGCATCAAGGAGCTCCTCGGGAAGTAAGCGTCTGAGTTTTTCGGGATCGCGAAGCGCACCTTCGGTCATCGGAGGTGCGTTTTTTCGTTCGTCCAACTCATCGTCCACCCGTCAGTACTGCCAAGGGAATTTGCTGAAGTCTTTCGGCCTCTTCTCCACGAACGCTTCGCGCCCCTCAGCGGCTTCCTCCGTTCCGTAGGCTAATCGTGTGGCCTCTCCAGCGAACAGCTGCTGCCCAACGAGTCCATCATCCGGCAGGTTGAAGCCATACTTGAGCATGCGCATGGCCGTAGGGCTCTTCGAATTGATCGTGGCTGCCCATTCGAGGGCGACTTTCTCCAGATCAGCATGAGGCACTGCTCGGTTGGCTGCGCCTTGGGCGACGGCCTCGTCAGCGGTGTAGTCGAAACCGAGGAAGAAGATCTCGCGCGCGATCTTTTGGCCACATTGGCGAGCCAGGAGCGCGGAGCCATAGCCGCTGTCGAAGCTGGCGACGTCGGGATCAGTTTGCTTGAAACGTGCATGCTCTTTACTGGCGAGCGTGAGGTCGGCAACGACGTGGAGGCTGTGACCACCTCCTGCCGCCCATCCGGGGACCACGGCGATCACGATCTTGGGCATGAAGCGGATGAGGCGCTGGACTTCGAGGATATGGAGGCGCCCCAGCTTGGCCGAGTCGATCTTCGAACGGTCGCCGTCGGAACCATCCTGTTCATATTTGTATCCATCCTTGCCACGAATCCGCTGATCTCCCCCCGAGCTGAAGGCCCAGCCACCATCCTTGGGGGACGGGCCATTTCCTGTGAGCAGGACACAGCCGACGTCGCTCGTCGTTCGCGCATGCTCCAAGGCCGTGTAGAGCTCATCGACGGTTTTGGGCCGGAAGGCGTTGCGGCACTCAGGGCGATCAAAGGCGATCCGTACGGTACCTTGCTCTTTCGCGCGGTGATACGTGATGTCTTCGAAGTCGAAACCGGGAATTTCATCCCAGACGGTGGGGTCGAAGAGATCCGAAACCTTCTTACTGGCGCTCATGGGCGCGATTATGCACGGAGACCTGGGTCGTAGGAATCCTTGTCAGCCCCAGGGGCTCGATGAGTTCAAAGCTTTCCGAGGGCAATCAACACCATGCGACGCAAGGGTTCTGCTGCGCCCCAAAGAAGCTGGTCACCAACGGTGTACGCTTGAAGATAGTCGTCGCCCATGCGCATCTTGCGCACTCGACCCACCGGGACGGTGAGAGTGCCTGAGCAAGCTGCCGGAGAGAGGCGCTCCTTGGTGGCCTCTGGCTCGTTGGGAACGAAATCGACCCACTCGTTGCCGCTCTTGAGAGCTTCCTCTACGTCCATCAGCGGGACGTTCTTGTTCAGTTTGATCGTGAGAGCTTGGCTATGGGAGCGCATCGCGCCGACGCGGACGCAAGTTCCGTCGACCGGGACGGCTGGGCTGAGGCCGAGGATCTTGTTGCATTCGACGTGACCCTTCCACTCTTCCCGCGTCTGACCGGCTTCGACGGCCGAGTCGATCCACGGGATCAGGCTTCCAGCAAGCGGTACGCCGAAGTTTTCGGTCGGGAGGGCCTCGCTGCGCATGACGTCGGTGACCTGGCGATCCAGCTCCACGGCTCCCACCTTGGGGTCTGCAAGACCGGAAACGGCTGCCAGCTTGCCCATCTGGTCCACGAGTTCGCGCATATGGCGGGCACCCCCACCTGAAGCTGCTTGGTAGGTCGAAGCGTTGATCCATTCGACCCATCCTTGATCGAAGAGGGAGCCCACGGCCATTAACATCAAGGACACGGTGCAGTTGCCGCCAATGAAGTCCTTGCAACCATTCTCCAGTGCTGTGTCGATGTTCTTTCGGTTGACGGGATCGAGGATGATCGTCGCGCTGTCCGCCATCCGGAGAGAAGACGCCGCATCGATCCATAGACCGCTCCAACCAGACTCACGCAGTTTGCCGTGAATGGCTTTCGTGTAATCACCGCCTTGGCAGGAAACGATCAGGTCCATCTCAGCTAACTGCTTCACGTCGTTAGCATCGCGAAGGGGAGCAGTGCCCTTTCCTACGTCGGGGCCAGTTTGGCCAGCTTGCGAGGTAGAAAAGAAGATAGGATCGAAATGTTGAAAGTCGTTCTCGACCTGCATGCGCTCCAAAAGGACGGAGCCGACCATGCCGCGCCAACCGACGATACCTACGGTGGTCACGATGAGTTCCTTGGATAAAGGGTGAAAGTCGCGCGAAGTCTGACTCAGATCCGCGCGGGGGCGAGGAGTGAATCAGACGTGCCGTGCCCAAGCAAATCATCAATGTTGCAGTGGGGGTGGATCGAGGTTCGTTGCCGATTCAGCAATGAAAACGAGGGGTTCCAGAGGGACCCGGCGGTACTCAAGCCCCCTCGATTTCCCTGGAACTGGAGGGGGCTTGCCAAGCGCTTCCAGCATCGAGCATACCAGCGCGCTGGTCCCGACTTAACCTTCCGTGCTCGGGTCCGTACAGATGTGGCGCCCGTGTTTTGGAGCAGGGCGGTTGAGAGCGGGATCGGAGAACCGGCGATGAAGCCGGAACTGCTTGTGAGGAGTGAAGAGTATGACTCAAAAGAAGTTGGCCATGTCCGTTCTTCTTGCCGTGTCTTCGGCACTGGTCGTTGGTGTCGGTTGTGATAGCGACGATGAGCCTGGTCCCCAGGGGGATGGTTTGGGAACCTGCGAATTGCTGTGTGAAGCTGCTGTTGCTGCCGACTGCGGAACGCAAGAGCAATGCCTCGAGGACTGTGAAGCCGTTGCTGAGGGGTGTTCCAGCGAAACCGAGAACTACCTTGCTTGTGCAGGTGATCACGAAGCATCGGACGTGACGTGCGCAGGCGAGCTCACGGCTCTGGGCATTGTGCAGGACTGCGGTACGGAGCTGGGAGCACTGCAGATCTGCGCCCTTGATCTCATTGCCCCTGGCGACGGAGATGGCGATGGCGGTGCTTCCGGTGGTAGAGCTGGTGGCGCTGGGAACTGATTCCGCGCCGAGCTCATGAGCAGACCGAGCTCATGGGAAGAGAGCCCGCCCTCCTCGGAGGCGCGGGTTTTTTATTGAGGAGAGGACTCCTGGAGCCGCTTCTTGACCGCGCGTGCTGAGCCACGCAGAGGTGATTGTGGATAACTAGTTAGGAAGCGATCGATGAGTTGCCGTGCTCGGACGACGTTTCCCTGCTTTTCCGCGGACAATGCCTGCTGCAGGAGGTTGTTTTGCTCAGCTAGCGTTGATGGGGGTGGCGTCTGGGCAGTTCGAGTTGGACTCTTCGTTTTCGGTGAAAGCTCCGCTGACGTTCCTTCAGACAAAGGAGAGATCCACGATTCGCCACGAGTGATCTCCTCTTCCTTTCCTGCGTGAACGATGACGACCGTACCTCGACTGACGGCGACTCGAGTTCGCGAGACCTCGTTCGTTTGGAATCGCCCAACTTCTACCGTGAAGATCGTCCCTTTCACCAACACCGTGGCGTGAGGTGTTGTTACAGCGACTCGACGACCTTCCCGTTTCGGTGGAACAGAAACCGACACGCTTCCGGCAGACAGATGCATTGCCTGATCGTCAAGAGTGTCTCGTGATACTTCGACCTTCGTCGCGGAGCCTAACGAAACTTGAGTACGTCCCTGGAGCTGCAAGTGGCGTGTTTGAGAATCTGCCGTTTCGAAGATTCCTGTCACCGCTGCCGGGGGGCTTTGGGGAACAGCCACCGACGGGGGAGATGATGTCGTGGCTGGGGCTGTCGTTGCTGCCCGTTTGCCCCTGTCAGGCGAGAGCTGATCGGCGATCAGCGCACCAGCTCCGAGCATCGCTAAAAGCGCTGCAGCGGCAGCACCCCATCGAAGCCCACGAGTTACTCGAGAACGCAATTGTTCTTGTCGTAGTCGATGAGGAGCTTCGTTGATTTCGCGTTCGAGAACCTGAACGAGCCGCTCTCGTCGCATGGCGACTCGTTCCGCGTCTTCGACTGGGACCGCCACGCGCAAGGCGTCTCGCAACTCCGTCATTCCGGGATCGTCGTCGCTCATCGCGGTTTCCTTTCCCAAGGAGCGGGTTCCTTGCTGAGCCGGGCGTGGAGCTCTTTTCGCCCGCGAACGAGGCGAGACTGCACGGCTGCGACGGAAAGATGGAGCATCGAGGCGATTTCGCTGAGGCGATAGCCGTGAACGTCGTGAAGTACGAGTACTTCGGCGCGAGCTGGTTTCATGCGCGAGAGCTCGCGGCGTACTTGGTCGAGTTCCAATCTGGTTTCGGCATGCACATGGCGCGTCGTCACAGGGCCAGATTCCGGAGGATCGTCTGTCGCGTGGATGACCCGTCGTTCTCGTTGGCGAGAGCGAAGCGCGTTGAGCGCGACGTTCGTCGTGATGCGTCCGGCCCAGGTACGGAGACTGCAATTTCCTACAAAGGTACCTCGAGTCAGGGTGCGTAAAACTTGTTCGAAGCAAGTTTGAATCAGGTCGTCGTGATCGTGCTCGCGCCGTCCGAAGACGCGATAGAGGGTGTGATCAATCACGCGGATCAGTCGATCATGAATCTGGCCCGCGATGCGTGCATCGCCTTCGATGACAGCCTCAATGAGTTCATCATCACTCAACTCCACGGCATTGCTGGTGGGGACATCCGCTCGCTCACGAGGAGCGACGGCGCGAAGCCAGGGTCGTTGAGCAGAAGGGCGTGCCATCGGATTTCGGAATTTGCGGTCTCATCAGAATACCGCCAAAATAGGAGGTGCTGCAGAGGAATAGTCACCGCATTCGCATTGAGCAGGCAGGATTTCGACTCGAACGCACAAGACTGATCAGGCTGAAAAACGAGGAGAAAGCGTGGCGAGTGTGGTCGGACGAGAGCTAAACTTCACTCCGTGTCCGTCACCGAACCAAGCCCCTACCGGAGAAGCGTCCTTCGACGAAGGCATTGGGTGGTGCTGTTCGGAGCGGCTCTCATCACTCTTGAGGGTTGCTCGTCCAGCGATATCGAATTGACGAGCACGACGCCAAGGGAAAAGGAGGAAGCTTCACCCGAACCCTTGGCGACAGGAGGCTCGGAGGGGGCAGCCAGCGGTGGATCAGAAGGTGGAGGCGATGAGCCAGATCCCGCCATGGACGACGATGGCTATCCAGGGATGGACGGTACGGCGGCCGTCCTTGGCTTGCCCTGCCTCGTCACCGGCGCGTGCTAACCGTTTTGTGATCGTGACCAAGAGCACTGCATTCCCTGTGGAGAGGTAGGGCCAGGTGACCTTTGTCCATTTCTCTTACCTGTGTGCGACCAGGAGCGACAAGAATGCGCTGAGTGCGAATTCGATGACGACTGCCGACGAAGATACGGGGAGATCTTTGGTGAGTGTTCCCACGGTCGGTGTGTGCAATGCGATCGGGATGCGGATTGCTCAAGTGGGCTCAGCTGTGAGGAGGGGTTTTGTGGGCAGTGTGACGACGATGACGCCTGTGCAGATGGCCACGTCTGTTACAACCGTCACTGCATCCCTTTCTTCTAATCTATCGTGCTGAGTTTGCAGACTTGAGTCTCGGTTTCCAGGTCATCCCCAGCTGGATGCCGAAGAGACCCGTCGTCACGCTGCCCACCTGTTCTTGATCGACGAAGACTCGTGTTGGCGTCAGGTGAAACGAAGCGTGAGGGCCGAAAGTGAGCCAAAGGTGCTAGCTCAACGCAGTTCCGCCGACCCACCGGAGGCGGACAACTGGCGTGACCCGGGCGCCGACTGGTTCCGGGGCGCTGTTGTTTCCTAGCCGCGCTTGAAGCCACGCTGCGCCGCCGTGCAGATCGATCCAGGTGCTCCAGCGCCTACTGGCAAAGCGTAGTGTGGGGCCGGCGGACAAGGTGAAGACGGTCAGCGAAGGATCTTGGGGTTGCCCCAGCAGCCGTGCGACCTGTAGGTCCAAACTTCCTCCGAAGTTGTCCGTCGGGAGAGCTCGAGCTCCAACGTCGGCCGCTGGACCTCCCGAAGGCCACGACGGACAGTATTCAGCCCCAACAGACCCGAGGAGCTCAAGCCAACGAGGCTGATCCTTGCGCCTTGGAAGGGCTGATTCTAATGCTCGATCGCTTGTCGGCGGTTCTTCGCCAGCCTTTTCGATGGGCCGCTGCTTGTCTGACTCCTCTTCCTCTTGGGTGCTTGAGGCGCTCGGTGCGGTCTGCCCTTGGGTCAGCGACGTGGCGAGAACACCAAGGGCGATGCCGATCGCTTTGGCTCGTTCTTTCGCGTTGTCCTGCTCCCGAAAATGAAGCTCTCGCGATGCGTAGAGGCTTCTCCACGGATGCGTGTCATTGAGTTCAAGGAGCACCTTCGTGCTCGAGGTAAACTCCACGGTCGCTTGAAGAGTGTCCTGGGCTTCTGCTTCATTAACGGCAAGGCATTCACCGGACTGATGCGCGAGAGAGCAGGCCTGAAGAAGTGCGGTTTCTTCGTCAGGTGGGAGGGGAGAGAGCAGCTGCACGATCAACGATATCTGTGCTGCGGCGCTCCCCGGCACGAAGGACAGAATGTGTGACGAAAAACTCAAGCACAAGTTTTCATTGTCGTTGGTAGAGGTTGATCGATCTAATGGAAAAAGCGCCAACCACAGCAGACCTGCGCCGGAGGATTCTCGGCTCAAGCCTGCTGCGATTGCCGCGGGGTGAGGGAACGGCGCTCCCCAGCGCACCTCCCCTCGTTCTAGGCGCCCGGCTCGAGAGGATGCTCCGTGACGCCTAGCAGGATTCTATTGCGTGACGCAGGTTCCTCCGTCGCAACTTAAGTCTTGGCCAAAGCAGCCGCCGTTGGGTCCGAAATCGCAGCAATCGTTCCCTTCAGTGCCGCATTGTCCTTGGTCCCCTTCCTCGCAAGTGCCGTCGACGCAGGAGAGGGTGAAGTCTTCACAAAACTCGAAGTCGGCAGTCCCCCCCACAAGCGAGGCCGCGTAGCGGCGAGCAGTCGTCTCGGCAGTCCCCCCCACAAGCGAGGCCGCGCAGCGGCGAGCGCCCGCAGGCCCGAAGGGCCGAGGACCTCAATCAAACAGACGGTACGCAGCAGCCGAAGCGGGAGGCTCGGAGGAGACCGCCCTCACTCCGTGATGGGGCGGGCTCCGTAGAGCCTCGAAGCGGCAAGTTTAGTGAACTGCGATGCGCAGGGGGGGCGCTTTTGTCAGGTTGGTGAAGAACCGCTCGGATTGTTCGTTGCGTGGGTACATCAGCTCGACGCGAACCTCATCGAGATTTGCTTCGCGTGCGGAGCCAAACCGGGCAACCATTCCCATCATACTGATCGTATGGTCATTGACGATCATGGTCGGGCACATGACCAGCTCGCCTGGTTCGACTCGGCAAGGTTCGAGGGACTTGGCCCGGCCTTCTGCGTAACGCGCGAGTTCTTGGAGCTTCTTGTCGTTGGGGGCAGCAGCCGCCTCGCTGCGGACTCGGTGAATCACCGCCCAGGCGACGGTGTTGTAGTTGAGGAACAGATCTTTGCGGACCCCGTCCGGCTCCAAAAGCCACTCCACCATGTTCTTCGGGGCCCCCTTGGGGTCGACCAGGAAGAAGAAGCGCTTCGCGGGTTCATTCATGTCCAGGATCTCGTGATACCTGTTCTTGACCAGCGCCGGGAACGGAGCGTGTGATTTGATGGTGTACTGGATCGCCTCCAGGAATGGTTCTGACTCGGCAGCGCTCAACTCCTGGGTCGGGTAGGTCCCAGCAAAACCTGCCGCCTGGAGCAGTTGGTTTCGTTCACGAATCGGAACCTGCAGAGCATCCGCGAGTCGACGCACCATCTGATCACTGGGACGCGATTTTCCGTTTTCCAGGAAAGAAACGTGACGTGTCGTCGTGCTTGCCAGCGTCGCGAGGCTGAGTTGGCTCAGACCTTGAACCTGGCGCCAATACTTGAGCTGGCGTCCAAAGAGACTCTCAGTTTGCGGTGCGCCCAGCATGGGCGCCCCCCTCGGGGTGAGAGTCCCCGTGAAAGTTGACCATGAGGATCAAAGTGAAGC
>WURV02045011.1:0-22152 GCA_011762755.2 Epimenia babai | reverse complement strand
TTTTTCTCTCTTTTTCTCTCTTTTTCTCTCTTTTTCTCTCTTTTTCTCTCTTTTTCTCTCTTTTTCTCTCTTTTTTTCTCTTTTTTCTCTAGTTTTCCCCTCTCTTTTCTTTCTTTTTTCTCAGGTGAGCGTCTTGAGGCCTGTTGGGCCTCTTGTTTTCTCTTTTTTTCTCTCTCTTTTTTCCCCCCCTTTCTCTCTTTTTTTCTCGCTCTTTTTCTCGCTCTTTTACTCTCTTTTGCTCTCTTCTTTCATTTTCTCTCCTTATCTCTCTTTTCTCTCTCTTTTTTCTTTTTTTTTCTTTTTTTTCTTTCTCTCTCTTTTTTCTTTTTTTTCTTTCTCTCTCCTTTTTCTCTCCTTTTCTATCTTTTTTCTCCCTATTAACCCTCTCTCATTTTTTTCTCTCTTTTTCTCTTTTTTTTTCAGGTAAGCATCTTGAGACATCTTGGGCCTCTTGTTTTAAATGAGGTATTATGGTGAATATGTTTTTTGTCAGGTTGCTCAATGAAACATTTTCATAGTGAAATAACACTTCGCAAAGTTCATCTGGCAATAGTCATTAAATCGTGCTTTAAAAGTAAAAACATATTTATCCCCATTCTAATTTATGAGAGGATAAGTATCATTTGCCTCAAATGTTGGTTTTCATCAGAAAAAAGTTTTCAAGTTGGGCAAAAGCTGGTTTTTAGTATCATCAATAGAGGTACTGAGCAAAATAGCCGCCATAAAAATTAATTTCAGGTCATACAGATAAACAATAATCGAAATATGCTCCTTCCAGTGATTTACCAAATAGATTGAACAGTAATGGGAAGAGATTTATCGGAATATATTAACATAATTTATATGCTTGTTCATAGTTTATGTGTAAAGTAAATATACGTGAAGTAATTTCGTACCATTCATGATATGGTGCGATGACAATCTCTTTCAGGCAAACATCGTGGCTGATCCGCGCCTATGATCTGCTGTATGGTGTGCATTTGCTACTATTCATTGGATTAGTTAATAAACACACCCTGAATCCAAACAATGAGGTGTTTTCGTCTGATATTAAAATCCGATGTGAAGTTAAATAATCGTAAAAAAAACATCTCTTAAAACTTTTCAACTGTAGTACAGTTAAAATAATTATCTCATTGAACGTCGATTATTTTTACTAAAGCTAATAGGATCATTTCGTAAATTGGGATTATCATAGCTCGAGTTTGGGCACAAAAGCAGTTTGTGGAGTTAAACTGTGCCTGCTTGCTTTTCTTACAGTCACTACAGCTAGAACAAGGCAATTGAATGATGGCCTTCAACAGTTACACCACAGGATTTTATTTATACAAAATGCTTTCGATCTCATTAACTGTCATCTTGTACTATTCATTTGCTTAAGAAGAAAAGTCATTGACACACTGGCATTAATTTGTGTGTGTTTGACTGTTACATATACACAGGACCTTGTTCAGGGTGTACATGGTAGCTCAGAGTAGGTTAAAAAATAAATGCAAAACTTTGACAGAAATGAGGGAAACATGATCATCTGAAACAGCGCAATGTTACAACGTTTGAGGGAAACAGCAAGACACTAACATTAATGGGTATGGGGTCAAGACGCTTTTGCCGCAACCAAATTGACCATGATCCAGTTTTTGCACAAGATGCGCGTTGCACACTAATTTGGCACATCTGCTATAAGACGTATAAGTGGGTAGCATGTTCATTATACAGAACGCTTCAGTAACGGATTGACCGGAGGCGTTAGAACACGGCGAGTAAAGGTAACAGAGTTGAATAAGCCCTTTGTTGCCCCTCCGGCTGCGCGCTGAAACCATTGCCCACCGCGGGCGCGATCGGTGGCCATTGTCCACGCTCGGCCGTCCAGTCGGCGCGGTACATATTTTCTAAATATTAAAAGATTAGAAATAACGGATAATACCATCGAAGTTGTATCATGACGATTGTAACCCATTCATAAACGAAAGGCAGTAAAACCATAAAAGACCATAAAAGTAGGTAGTGGCCTATATAAGCAATATTTCTAGACATGTTGACCAGAACGCTCCCAATTGCGCCATGGAGTACATCGACAGCAAACGATTTGGTAAACGACTCTTATTAGACGGGCATGTCTTTACAAAGAATAAAACGAACAAGGATGGATCGTCACGTTGGGTTTGCGTAAAACAAAATATTTTTTTCCATAAATTATAAATAGTATATATATGATAGTTTTTTCTTCACTTCCTTTTCTTCACTTCTAAAGTAGCGATCTGGTGAAAGTCTAGATCAGGTCAGGTCCGGCGAGTATAGGTAACAGACTGGCGCAAGGTGTGAAAGCCCGGCGAGTAAAAGCCGTATGAAATCCAGTCCCATTGTTCACCGTACGGCTTTTACTCGCCGACGAGCAAAAGCCGTATAATCCACCATGTTATACAAAGATGGGCAGGTAAAGGTCGCATTTGTAGGTGACACGTTCGGAGACTGGTAACCAGTAAAGTTGTTTTAACCGCGGGGTGACATGATAGAATTCAGAAACACGAAATACAAGCTGTGTTTTGATCTTGTTGAAGCTGCTTGTTTGTATCCCAGACGAGAGATAACAAGACAGTGAATTATGATATGGTAAGTGGACTGGGAAATAAAGGGGTGGATACGATGAATGTAAGTGATAAACATATAAAAGACACGACAAATATTATTAACATGCCTCTCGAGAGATAAAACGTCAGAGATAACACCCAAGAACACGAGCATGTGGTAAGCATTACGCGTTTAATGGAGACATCGTCGACTGTCAGAAAAACGTCATCTGTTGATGCTGGTTTGTGGTTGATAATGAGAAACTCTGTTTTATCATTGTGGAGTTTTAGCATTTTGTAAGACATCTAGTCATGAATTTCAGATGAACACATTGAAAGATGATAGTGTAGACGGGTGAATTACAATGATTAACAGATGCGTATATCTGACAGTCAACTTAAAAGTTCTAAGATAATTTGTACCTCGCACGCACGCACGCACACAGTAAAAAGAAGTGGCCAAAGTAGATACCCCTGCGGAACACCACACGTGTAAAAATCCGCTGAACGGTCGAGCAAGATGACTGCCATGGGAGTACATAAGGCATCGGACGGACGTAGAATGTCGTGGATGCGTAGAAGAGCAGTCTCTGTTAGTGGCCGTGGCGATGCACGGACTGGCATGTGTCAACTACATTGTTAGATTGAAGATACAACGCCAGTTGCTCGAACTTGGCTCTCTCCGTTAACTTAGATACGCGCGTTAGACTTGAGACGGGTCAATAACTGGAGAAGAGACTAGCATCGCGGTCGTGCTCTTTCAATCGCGGTTAGACAATAGCCATTTTCCACGAGTCGGGGAATAATCCATATGAGAGGAAAATGTTGATGATTATTGTCAGCGGATGAAAGAGTGCATAAGAGCACCTGTCAAGCAGCCATTCAGGAATAGGATTTTGCTGCCCGGATTTGCCTGACTTCCGGTAGCGAGAGACATTGCTGGTTTTTGCTGGTATTTTATGGATAAAAAAGTTAGTGAAATCATTAGCGAGCACGGTGGCATTGTTGTAGGGGCGGCAGTTTCGGTTTCTGTTTGCGACGGAATAGATAATTAACAGTTTAAGAAAGCATCCGCCTACCGTCGCTAGCAAAAGAGAATTTCTTGTTGAAATAGGATTTTTTTTTGTGGAACGGAAGACAGAGTGCACTAAGTAAGGTTGGTGATTATACGCTGTGACGTGGGCTACCTCAATTAAATAATATTGTTGTGGGAATACAGAAATAGGAATACCAGTATTTTGAACTCAAAACATTTGCATATTTTCTAACCAATTGTAGTTCCATAAGAAAAGGGGTAATCCGACAAAATTCACGATGTTTCACGATCACCCGACAAGCCGCATTTTGCCTTCGCTTGGACTAAGTTAATACAAAATATAATTTAGACAATTTTCCTTGCTAAAAGCGAACTTTTGCAAAATTAATTTAATATCTAACTTCCATGAAATCTTGTGGTATTCGCGTTTATGAGATATCTGGTGAATCGCCTGTCATTTAGCGCGTGCGCGCTATTCCGTCTGCTAACCAATCAACGATCGACAAGCGTACATAGCAACGAATGTGCAGTGGCATCTGATCCAAGAAAGACAAAGAATTACAAAGAGACCTCGACAGAATTAAAGACTGAACTTAAGCTTTGAATCACTCGAGTTTTTACAGTGGAAATTTGGTTAAAAAATCGAAGAATGAGCAAAAACTCAATTTTCTAAGTAATTCAGCGATGTAGAATTGCAAAGCATGAACAATTTGTAAAATGTCACATTCATGTTTTTGAAAGCCTACGACATTGATTCCATTTTTGGAAAGTAGCTCCACAATTCCCATCCATTTCCCGTGATCACGTGATCACGGGAAATCTCTGGCTCCACTCTTACTAGCATTGAAACACATGGAAAACATTAAGCAACTAAAGCTAGTCTTTTTCTCATTTTGGCATCCCCAATGTTGTCGGTGCGGTTCTCTTTTTATCGGGATTATCTTATATTTGAGCGAACACGGTATTTATGAACTAAGTAATTCACCAAACATCTATCATTGGCGCAAAGAGCTGAGGTTAGTTTGTTGATATTCGCTTCAATTGGCCCATAGTAAGTCTGTGACTTATGCTACATGAACATTGAATTTTTTCAAGATAAGTCTTATAAGTGTACATTTGGATAATGAATAACTGTCAACTTATTATGGGAGGCACATATTGAGCAGAAATTAGATTTCTTAGAGCAATATACAACATAACTCAGAAAAAATGGCATACTTTTTTCAGGGTCAAATCTGTCGTATACACTCACGTGTATCGCAATTCAGTGGCGATCTAGTGTTGAAAAATGGTTGCAAAATTAAGTTAATAGTAGGCAAATATGTGTTTTTCGATGTGTTGGTACCTATACCAAATAATGTACGCAAGAGGCGGTCTGTGGGAAATTATGTTGTGGAACTTGCATTGGTGCTTGATAACACCGCCATTGAAAGGCGAGTTGAATGGACCATGCTGCGGCTATGTATCGCTACAGTACATACGTGGAATACAATATTAGCTCCTTATTGTTCGGCAAATCAAGGAAGATTTTATGCTACATTAAAATAAACAGTCGTGGCTAACATCTATTGATTAATTTAATTTATAAACAGTAATCAGGGAATAAAGAGATAGTGTTTTTACAAGAAAAGAAGTAAAGACTTGTGAAAATATTACATTTTTATTGCAAATACTATTAAATCAGCAAGATCTGCGGTATCACTCGATTTACTCGCTCGGAAGTATGATGTATTAGTATTACCTAGGACTTCCTGAGATTTTTTTTAAATAAGGGGCAGCGGCTAAGTCTGGCCCACACAACTATTGGTCTCTCATCACTTAGATACATATGTACCTATGATTAGGTGATACGGAATCTTTTTGCTCATATCTTTTTTTCTCATAGTAAGTTTCGGTTTTGAAAATGTGATATTTATTCTCAGAGATGATCTTAGTTTCAAAGGTTCTCGCTCTTCATTTAATTACCTCGCTGACCTTTCTTCACTTTCTAATTTTTTGGTCCAATTTCTCCGCCGTTTTTGGGTGTACTTGGTAATACATTTTTCTTGGGAATATAAACTCTCTGAATTTGGCATACACAAATAAAACCTACATTGTTTTCTATGCGCATGCACCAACCCTCGTTCTCTTCCTTTTTTTCTACTGGAGCGACGAACACATGCTCTGAAAAGAGAAAACTTAGTCTTTTCCACTGTCCTTTGTGGTCTCAGGTTTTCCTCGTTCCCACGCGCAGTAGGCTACAGTTAAAATTAGAAGTACAGTAGTAAAATCAGAAGTATTAGAAGAATTAGAATCACAGTCGTCAATCTACATTTACGTTTGTGTGAGTACTCCAGCATGAAATATAAGAAAAAAAAATATTAAAATGGAGTCGAAGTTAATTTACTTTATTTTTCCCTTTCGTTTCCCGTGCCCGGCTACACATACATCGGTGATACATCTTTTTGCACCATAAATGTGGCATGCCTTATTATATGGAAGGTCAATGCTTTTAGTTTCTGATATAGTTCAAATAAGGTATCAAACCACATGGCTGTAGATATAGATTAAGAATCAAAATTAGGGCAAATATACCCACCAATTATCATTATCTTCAGCTCACCATCTGTACGATGTTGACATTTTCCTCAAATATCTCGCAAACCGCTTGTCGCAAAGGTATCGACATATGGCATCGTCACCATAGCTAGATATGTTCATATCTTTTCCATAATAAAAAATTTCTTCTCCACAACCGCTTATCGCAGTAGTCTGCCATTTGGCAAATATTGTCCTAGGGATGGTCTCTTCTAGATTTGTTTGACGGACTCCTCATCGCAGCTAGGGGAAGTAAGTTCTTGGGTTAGTATCTTTTAGATTTACTCAGCATCTCATCATAGGAGCAAAGGGGGTAATTTCTATTGACTTTTTAATGTGAAAATCCTCATCTCCATGTCAGCTTAGTGCTAAGGTCTGCCATTTGTCAGATATTCAGATTTGTTGAGTGCATCTGTTTTGGCAATTAGATGTGACTTCTGCCTAGGTTTTTCCCACAGATCTGTATTTTTTGTTTTAGTGTCGTTATGGGTATTTTCGCGTCTCTTTGGTTTCATGTCCTGTTTTAGTGTCGTAGTGGGGATTTAGGATCTCTTGGCCTCCTGTCCTGTTTTAGTGTCGTAATGGGTATTGGCGGGTTTCTTTTGCATCTTGTCTTGTTCCAGTTTTCAGTATCGTAATAGGTATTGTCAGATCTTTTTGGCCTCTCGTTTTTGATATCAAGCGGTATACCAAGCAACTGGTCCGATATATTCGGACCAGTAATTCACGACGGTTAGTCGATCGGCTAAGGTGTGAGAATTGTCGGGCCAGTATTCTCACTCTTGCAACCTCAACAATAGACAGGCGAGAGTCTTTTGTTCAGCGTGAACCTAGCCATAGCGGCACTGGTCACAAGCCACAAAGCTTTCCCGAATGTGCCGAAGACCGCCAGTGACGTAGGCTACAACTTACCGAACTTTTCAACACAACATACGATAAGAAACCATTCGTCCTCTTCGATGAGAAAAACACGGACTCTAAGCGATTATTAACGTCTTCCAAAACGAAGAGGCTTCGAAACAGGTGGACTTATTACACGCCAAGCAGGGACGAAACGTGTGCAAGTTAAGGAAGGTGTACGACGATATTGACGATAAACTTGAGCGATATTTCATGGACAATATGTGCCTAGGCACATTTTATCTTATCTCAAGTGTTGTGGTTTTTTGTACGATAAAGTTAGCATTAAGTAAATTTTGTAATCGTAGCATAACTGTACAGTAGCTTATTTTATAAATCTTACCAAAGTATTATCTAATATACTGCGTTTCGACTGATTGCTAAATCAACATATATCGGACCAGTAGTTTCACCCTGAGTAGTGGGTGTGAATTTGTCGGACCAGTTGCGGCACATATCGAGCTCTAATGTTCGTACTGGAGTGCGGACCAGTCGCCTTATAATCCTACCAAGCAGTCTCCTTTTCTTTTCGTTCTAATATCAAGATAGCCTACTCGGCTTCTTGTTCCGTCCTTTTCTCTTTTTTCTCTCTTTTTTTCAGGTGAGCGTCTTTAGGCCTCTTGGGCCTCTTGTTTCTTAAAAACTTTCTTCTCAAGAACCGCTTATCGCAGAGGTCTGCGATTTGGCAGATATTGTCTATGTAGGTCTTATTCAGATTTGTTTAGAGCATCTCTATTTAAGCTATTAGATATGATTTCAGCCAACGTTTTCTTACAAATCTTTATTTTCAGTATCGTAATGGGTATTGTCAAGTCTCTTTTGCCTCTTGTTTTATGTCAGGCAGTCTCCTTGTCGTATTCTCGTTCTCATTTCAAAATGTCTCCTTGTCCTCTTGTTTTTTTTTCTCTTTTTAAGGTAAGTGTTGCTAGGCTCCTTTAGCCTCTTGTTTGCAGTATGCAGCACTGTCAGGAACAATGGCTGAAACATTTCCAAAACATTTTACCATGGTTGTAAGAGACATAATTATAGGTGACTCAAAGTTTAGCGATTATACGCTGTCACGTGGGCTAGATCATGTCTTTTGCAACCTAAATGTCACGAGTGGTTAACATCGAGAATAAAACTCTCTATTGACTCTGTACTCTTGAATGCTGTTGCAAATGTTATTTGCTTCTCAGCGTACGTGGCAGGTTTAATACTTTTAGCTTCTAAATGTTTTTTTTTCGATTTCAAGTGATTTTTTATAATGTCTATTCGCCCCTAGTCGACAGATTGCTTACAATCTTGACTAAATAACATGTCATTGTTATAAAAACCATTTGGAAATTGTGTACATAGACTGGCGACCGTTATTGTAAGTGGTTTTTCGGCATCTTGGCTTTTTCGTTGAACTTGGGCCTGGAAAAGTTAGGTCGCAGCCATTACTGATGCCGGGACTAGGACTGATGTCCGCCATTGCTCACTCCGTTTCTTGAGTGACACTCCCAAATACTGTTCATTTCAGGAACGGAGGTAATGTAATAAGGTATTTTTATACCGCATAGTCAGAAGTGAACCCCTCTCACATGGGCTTTACAATAATTGAAATTTAAAAAGTGAAACAATACTAGAAATAAACCTGGGCAAATACGTGTTCTAAGCTGTGAGTGATCTCGAGTAGGTAAACAGGAGCTTTGTTGCGGAGACACAGAAATACGAAGACAAGAATCTCGGAATCTAAACGTTTTCGTATTTCGTAATCAATTTAGTTCCATAATAAGGAAAGTGTTCCGACAAAATACACGTTGTTTCAGGATCACTCGGCAAGCTGCGTTTTGTCCGCGTTTTGTCCACGCTCTCACCTGTTTTAGGTAACAGGCTACAAACGAAATTAAGATAATTTTGTCGGTACTTTTACGAATTTTTGGGCAAAATTATTTAATAACTAACTTCCATGAAATATCGTGGTTTCGCCTCAATGAAATATTCAGTGCATCACCTATTCTGTCTTTAAACCTATAAAACGATCAACCCGCAAACGTACATAGCAACGGACGTGCCGTGGCGCCTGGTCGGGGAAGATAAAAATTTTCAAAGCTAGTTAAAGACAACTTAAGTTTTGAATCACGCGTATGAAACACCGCAAATTGAAAGTTACAAAAATTCTCATAATCAACTACGTAATTTTAATATGTTAAAGATGATAGATGTACCGATATGTTATTAGCCTGTGATACCTCATCGTTTTATAACTTTTAACACGTTTATGATTAGTACAGCTAACAGCTTTTGAGATCCATTATAGCGCAATAAGTGCCACTAATATTGTTTTGGTTTTAATTACTAGATGAATAATACCAGTAGTGGAATAAAAATTATTAAAACGCGTTAGTTTTACATTACGCTTCATCCATTAGACAGTTTGTCGAGTCAGTTGGCGACTTAATTTCGTTGAGGTGTGGGATGCCGTGTTAGCCATGTCGTAAATACGAAAATACAAATAAATATCAAAGCTACTACTAGAGTGGAAAGAAGACAAAAGTGTATGAACAAAGGACATACACAGCTTGTAGAGCTATAGAAAGTGGGCAAATTGAATGAGACTGACAAAAGCTATTAAGAAAACAACGGGTGCTTTCTGAGTAGGTGACCCAGTTTCGGTTGTGGGATATTGGTTCATGAGTTCAATAGCGAATCCCTGAGCTGTTGCAGCGTGCCAGGTTGATCATTGTGGGCAGAGATGGCAGCGTGCAGCATGTCCCATGCATGCTCAATGGGATTGAGATCAGGTGAGCGAGCTGGCCAGTCTATTCTGTTGATCCTTCATCCTGAAGGTACTCTTTGACGATAAGGACGGGCATTATCATCCATCAAAACAAAGTCTTGACCAATATCAAAAAACCAATGGCCTCACAAACGCATTAGTGCGATGCGTGTAGCTGGTCCTCAATCCTGATTCATGGAGCCTATTGCTGAGGGTTTGGGTGGATACACGAACTCATGATGCATCTCTCAGGTTTCTCTGCAAGGTTGTAGCTGTGGACGTAAGTTGTCTTACCGCTGAGAGGGTGATGTATTGGCCCTGTGCACAAGTTGTAACTAAGTTGCGTCCTGTACCATGTCGTATGTTGGCTGTACCAGTAGTCCTATAGCGATTTCAAGCACAGGAGATAACACTTTGTGACATGCCCAACTCTTGAGCCACATGTCGCTGGGACATGCCAGCATCGATCATGCCTATCCCCCTCTTCGGATCTTCTAATGTCAAATGGCTACGATATGGTTTTGGATGCATTTCAGTAGATGGAGGTACAGTTAAAAACGACTGAAACACTACTTCTAATGTTAGAAACTCAGTGTAAACAGTCCAAGTCAGATTTGAAAACTGAGTTAATGTGCAGTAAAATATTAGTACTCGTGGGGCCTCTTATAACCTTGAGTTGTTAAAATGTTAATTTTTATCTGCACGTGAACAAGACCCACCAAGGTCTCCAGCAAATAAATTACATTTGTATTCATATTCATAATGTTTTTCTACATATATTTCAGTGTAGTATCTTATATTTTATGAGTGATCCTTAAGTTTCCAGTAGTAAAATTCAAAGACAAGCGTTAACCTTGACCACGTTAGCTTGAACTCCATTCACTTAGACGAGAATATAGTCGTACAAAAACCAATAAGCCCGTATTTTCGTGTAATAATATTTAGAGCGGTTTTGAGAAGTACAGGAAATAAATAATCAATAGACTACCGAGTTAGCAGTATAATTGTAACTCAGCTATTCATATGCCCGCAAATTTCTAAATACGAGAAGACAGGTGTTTATACTTCGCTCCTGTAGGCACGGTCGCTATATTTTCTCAACGCCAGATGGTCAGGCATACTAGACAATACATCCAGCGAAGCTTGATCAAACATCCGCGAATCAATTGTATGTAGCTCTCGAACATTGTCAATAGTTGTTCAGTCTACAGACTCCTCTTTTGTCCATCGAATTCAATAAATTGCCATCTGATTGCGAGGGAAAGTTTATTCGCGCGGGAGCCCTTGCCAGGTAACATTGAAGTATTGAATATACGTTTTTGCTTACACAAGTAAGTAAAACTACATAACTTGCTCTGTTATAATTTATATATATTTTATATTCTCGCCGTTGAATTATATTTAACCATAGTTGGACCAAACTCCACCTGCCGAGTTCCGCGCTCGTGCCATGAACGTCTGTGAAATATCTGTTCGTATCACCCAGAAATTTAGAAGTCCGTATGTTTTAGAAGATTGCGAGTTCTAAATTCAAAGCCATTCAATATTTTAACCGAAAGAATTCGCGCCGAAAACCATTACTTCAACCCTATATGTCCAAGAATGTGACTAGATAGTGCTTATAAACTGCCCCAGTTTCGTGGTGCCCGTGTCTAGATCACCAGCCCAAGCCGTGATAACCATAGCTCGCAACGGCGCATTCGTAATATTAATGCTCCCGCAGGCTGAGTGTCGTTAGACATACAACAGAACGGTGAACCACTTTCTCTCATACGACAGAACAGTGAACCACTTTCAAACCGCTTTAAACCACTTCCACATGTTACATTTACATCTTAACACGTTGACTGCCGGGTACAAGTTATGTCGTGTATATAGGGTGCTTATACATTGCTAATACGACTTATCTCGTATATTACAAGGATGTTATCAATCATTTACTCTTCACACTGGCAATGCGTATTACGCATGCAGATGTGTTCTGGCACCTCAAAACGCACAACTATATCTAATAATACACTATAACTAAAAATATCTGGGTCCCTTACTTTTTATTTTATTAGATCAAAAGTTCGACGCCGTTGATTGCACGAAATGGACCAACGTCAGATTCTGTAGATTATTGCACTCAACGAAATATCAGTTTCGATGGAAATCCTGTGGCAGTCAGTCTGTTAAAAACATCCATCTGCTGCAGTGGCCACACATCAATGTGCTGTAGCCATGGTGTGGTGCACCCAGAAACATGCCCTTGGGCAGAGAGCCGGTGCTGGGCACACCGCGCAGACGTATCGGGTCTCGCGTCTTGTTCCTGAAACAGATAACATGGCAGCTTGTTTAGTAATAAATAATGTGAAAATAAGTGATGCAGATATTAAATAGTGTATAATTAAGCGATGTAGAAATAAATAATGAAGAGAATTCAATGAGAAACAGGATAGTTTTCAGGCTGACACTGACTTTTCGTCCATGAACCTTTACAGATAAAGATGGTGTAGCCTATTGTGTACCTGCTTCGATAAGATCTATAAATTATCACAAAAGCATATTACTGTATCTTGGCTCATTCTATACTGGTATTAGATCGATCTGGTTGGTTCCATATGCACACCGCGCCATAAAGGTTATGTTTGTGCAAAACTGCTATGTAACGTTTATAATAAGTGTATAATTTCTACACAGACAGCATCCGACACGCTGCAGAGTGAACTAATTTAGTCAACAAATCAGTCTGTAAATGCGCCAATATACGTACGAAGTTATGAACCTCCTTTTCTGCAGATGCGGCAGGGTTTAGTTGGGCAGGTCTTCTTTTCTCTAGCGGGTACTAACTCAGGATAGTGAAAGCCCACAGTCACTGGTACAGTCGATGGTGCAGTACTGACACAGAGTTCTTTGGGGCCAGGCCGAGTAGGTGTAGCACGGCGTGTTCGCGAAACTTCACCATGGACATGTGATTGCCGGAATGGTCACTGTGTAGAATGTGAGCATTGTTCAGGGAGAGTTCGAGTATGTGTAGCGCAATTTTCTTATACCATCTGAGCGATTTGCGCAGGGAAGAGTAATAGGATAACATTTGATCGCATCGATCAACACCGGACATACCCGCGTTGTAGTCCTTCACGATGTTCGGCTTTTTCGATACCTTGCCCTTTCGATTGAAAACATCGATCATTTCGACTTTGTGCATGTTCCTTATCGTAAGCACATCCCTTTTATCTTTCCACTTGCACACCACTGTAGAGTCCGATTGCGTCCACGCATGTTCACCTTTTTTCAATGTATTGAGGGCAACGTCGCGCGGATTCTCTTTTCAGTCAAACCTTAGCGTTCCGCATAAATAGGTCGATCGCGATGTAAGGTACATGACGAGAGCCACGAAGTTATAGTAATTGTCGGTAAACAAAACGTGATCCACGTCAAGGAGACCATCCATAAGTTCAAGTGTGATAGCTCCTGTCTGTCCCATATTCATAGGATCGTCGAAAGATTCGCCAGAGTATATACGTATCTTCAGCGCCAACCCGCGAGAATCGCAAAGTTCGTCAATTTTTACGCCGCATTTGTGTCTCTTATTCTTGATGTATTGTCTGAACACAAGCCGGCCGCGTCAAAGAACCATCGACTCGTCTATACACAGATTTTGTTGATATTTTCGACATTACATCGTTGAAATGCTCGAGTCCCAGTCGAACCTTATATAGACGATCAGAGTTAATGACAGAATTGTTAGCGAAATGCCAGGACAGAAGTGCTCCAATAGTGAGCAAGTGATGGGAGACTGTTCAATCCCATATTTAGGAGCAACCCGAGAAACTTTTTCATTTCGTCCGCATCGGTGTCTTTCCATTGACGTAATCGTGAATGTCGGCGAAGAGATCGGTTTTTATTAATTTCCGCAGTTGCATATCCATTATCTGAATTGTCAACAAATGGGAAAACGGGTGGGTGTTGCGGCTCATTGGAGCGCGTGTGCAGAGGGACGTTGGTTCTTGTAGCTGTCGCGGCTGCTGGCCTTCTATCTGCCGCTGGCGTTCTAGCTGCTGCTGCTGGCGGTGTATCTGCTGCTGCCGGTTTAGCGGCTGTTGCTAGGGATCCGGCGGCAGGGTGTGCATTACTGACAGACAATACGACACTATTTGTAACGTCTTAAACAACATCGATCGTGGCGTTACTGACAGACGAATCAACGCTATTGATGACGTCTAAAACAGCATCGGTGATATCGGATGAAAACGAGGCAGCATTAGCAAAACAGATATCGTCACCGGGGTCATCGATAGAAGACGATACATCCATCGGAACGTTCACACTGTTCTCGCTATTATGTGCATCGCCAATAGAATACAATAAAACATCGTTCGTAGTGTCTAAATCAGTGGGCGTAGTATCCATAGCCAAATTACTGGTGCTGGTTGAAGCTAAGTCACCAGCTGTAGTGGAATCCGTAGCGGCATCGCTAAGATTTCCTGCACCACCACATCTCCCTGCACTGCGGCGATTCCCTCTACCACCACGGTTGCCTCGACCACCTCGATTCCCTCCTCCGCCACAATTTCCTTTCCCACCACGAACACTGCCATCGGCACCACGTTTCCCTGACGTGTACGTACTGTGCGTTCTCGACCACGGACACTACATTTTCCTCCAGTCGACGAAGGACCTTCTAGATCATCATCATCAGTGGACTGACAATCTGAAGTGGATGATGATTTGTTTGTGTCCTGTGAATAATCACTGTCATCAGATGTCAAGTTTCCTTCAAAACTGTCGTCCGAATCGCCGCCGTCCACGTTAGTAATAATGCAGGCTACCTCCTCTCCTGTATACTCCATTGTAAAATCGACTTCAACAATATTGATATTATTTCAAAACTCAAACATCAGTGACACACCCAATCATATAATATACACACAAACGTTTCAAATAAAGTACTGAAGAGAACAAGTAACACGTTATAAAGATTCACGTTTGCGACTCCCACTCTGGAGAACGACTGAACACTGAATGTGTATACAGTATTACTATTAAGTTGCACTCTCATTATTTATGTTATATCATGAAATTTCGTCATCAAAACGCGCAAAAGTCTGACCCTGTTGTTCTAAAAATGTGGCTTATATACTAGAGTTCAACAGTGCATGGGTACGATGGCGGCCGGTATAGGAAAACCCCACTATACAACGCTACTTGGCAGTGACATATTGGAAAACATTATTTAGGTGCCACATGCGAGTGGTCGTGTCTCGCATGACCAACACAACCTTCATATTGCAGAGCCACATGCGAGTAATCTCGTATACGAGGAATCTCGTCGCTGGCATATGCAAGGAAAATATTTATATTACAGTGCCGATTACGAGTTATATATCTTTTTCTTACACCAAGGGCGTCGCAGAATTGCGAGATAGCTGTCAATCAACTGAAATCAACTAATGAAACGATTTTATGCATATTCATGAGTTGGAAAAATGGATGTTATATCCAATGGGTACGCGGCAGTCAACGTGTTAATCGCATTTTGCAATGACATGTTTATACACTAATGTAGCATAAAATGCCATCATACACATTATTGTATCATAACCTATCTGATAGGTTCTATTACATGACACTATTATGTCGTATTACGAGAGAGGAAGGCAATAGAAGACAAACTTATTAGTGATTGCCACGGATTTCATAGATTTTTGTCATCCAAGGTATACTATATATCTTATGTGAAAACATTATAGTTTCTAGGTGAATATGGTACTGGACAAATGATATACTGAAATATTATCAGGTTCTAGGAAGTCCGATATTAGAGGACTGTAAAAAGAACTGTTCCGAAATATACACAACAAAATGACTAGATTAACTTAAATAGTACGCAGTTTGTAGATTTTTTGTCCTATTATTAATTATTCTATGGTTAGAAGATAATACAGTATAGTTTTTTATTCAGATTGCTTTATCAACTGAGACTTAAATTTCTGCTTGAACATGTTGATAGTTCGTGATTGTTCCAATATTATATCAAGGCTATTACACAGCTTTACACCTACATTACTTATACATATACTTTTTGCATTTGTTCCTCTATTATTCATTTAAAAATATATTTTTATTTAATATCGATTCATTTGCGTATAATGACCATGTTTATTTATAACGTTAACGTTAGACATTTCAACATAACATAAGAAGATACATTATGATCCCTATATTTTCCTTTGCTTATAATTCCTATAGATCTTTTCTACTATATTGTGAGACTGTTAAATCTAGATTTGCAATTATTTCCACATTCTTCGCAGCAGTATGTTATGTATGGTACAATTAACGTACAATAAATTAAATACAATGAATTTTGTTTTAAAAATTTACTCACGCGATCGAGTATGTAGCCTACATGTTTTAGATATCTTTGAGTGTACAGTTTTAATTTGATCCTTCCATCTCAGCTTGCTGTCGATACGTAAGAAGTTAGTATAAACAAATCAGTTTAAAATATTTCCATCACAAGTAATGTTTTGAGTTTCGGAGACTGTCTTGCTATGAAAAATTTCATAATTTGTCTTTGACACATTTAGAGATCACTTATTCACACGGATGTATTTAGTGACATTTAAGAGTTTATTTTCATCATCTGCACACTTTTATTCATATTTTGGTTTGATAAAAAATATTTTAAAGTAAAAGGCAAAGGCGAGGTTTGGTGCTACTTTATAATTAAATGTCAGTCGCACGCACAACATTGCCATAATATATTTTAATAATAAACCATTTCACGACTAATCTTTTTCATTCAAGCACGAAAATCTTGCTCATTTTTTAACGTGGGAGGCGCGGGGAAAAATCCCTGGTTTGTACCGGTTCGAACTCGCAACCTCTCGCATGAAAGGCGACGCTTCTAACCACTGCACCACTGGCGCCAACCTAGTGGTATCGTCGGCGAATAAAATAATTTCAATGAATTGGTAAATGTCATTTACATATAGGATAAATTAAGTTGGGCCCCAAGACCGATCCTAGAGGAAACACAGTTTATAGACATTTTATTGGAATCGACATTATCGAATGATACGTACTGTTATCTATCACGTAAGTGACTAACTATTTACTTTGATACAATACCTTTACACCATATCGCTAATATCTACTAATATTCCATGGTCTAGAGTATCAAATGTTTTTTTTAAATCAACAAAGACAGCTATGGAATACTTAGATCTATCTACAGCCGATGATATATTTTCTACAAAATCGATTTATGCATAATAAGTAGACGTAATATTTTTCTAATACCATACTGGCCGTCCTATAGAATTTGCTTTGTATTTACATGGTCAATTTATCTAGTTTTTATTGGACAATTTTTCAGGAATTTTGGAAAAATGGGGTATCAGAGACACTGGGCGATAATTGTTTAATAGTTATTTTTCACCATTTTTGAATTGAGGAACTATTCTCCCTTATTTTCATAACGTCTGGCAATATACCACCCTCAATAATACAGTAAAGATATGGCACAGGGGCAACAATAAAAGCTTGATAATATTTAAGTAATCTCCCGCAAATATATCTTATTTCTTCATCTCCCGATGAGTCGACGGTGTTCATTATTTCACTTTCAGTTACCTTAGACAATAAATAGAATTGGGCAATTCGTCGGGCATAAAATCCATAAACGTAAATTCTGAAGAGTTTAAACTGTTTAGTTCTGTACTGATTAGTGATTATCTAAGTAATCGTTGTGATAGGCCATCCTGGGCCCTTACACAAATCTAGCCTATTAATGTGGTTAACACAACTACCTGATTTGCCTCACTTATAACGGGTGAGGGGAAACACCTAAGTGTGAAAAGAAAAACCCACCGAGTCTAGGTAGACAATTGACCTTTTTCCATTTACGCCACTTGTTTCAAATGTCTATATATGAACTACATACGTCGCACACTCCGCTAAGTCTATATAATAGGTCCATATTTATTTACAATAAGATGACGACATAGCGGGGAAGTAAGCGACATAGAGAGCACATATAGAACATCTCAAGCAAGCACAACGTCACAGGGGAAAAAAAACCGACAAAACCACGCTGCAATTCAGCCCGAAAAACGCCACAGTTAGTCTACAGTTAGAGCGGGATTTGAACTCGGTACCCCTGGAGTCAAAGTCAAACGCTCTAATCACTACGCCAGCTGCCCCCAAGTCGACACTAACACCACGTTTTGTTTTTACATACTTCATTACACAATGTTTATCGTACAAAGTCATGAAATGATCTAAAAACATATATATTTATTTTACCTGCTTGTTATATAGTGCCAGTCAACTGAACTTAATTCACAGATTAGATTGCTGATATTGCCCTGGCTAAGGTCATGTTTAGATAAATACACGCTTTCTTTTGACATGAAATGAATGTAATCACATTTCATAGAAAAAAACAGGTAGATGTAAGGTAACTCTTTGGTATGGATGTGGTCAATGAAAGTTGCAGATGTAGAGGTGATTCTCGCCGGCCGTGTTATGACTAGCTACAAACCAGAGCTATACATTACATCAAGAAATGTTCGTGGATTTTAATTATTTTCGTAGGCCAGAAGGTTTAGATTGTAGTCGCCCCACACACACACGCATGCTCGCACACACACACACACACATACACACACACACATACATACACATACACACACGCATACACATACACACATATATACACATATACACACACATATATATACACACACATACACATATATACACACACATATACACAGACATACACATACACACACATACATACACACATACATACACACACATACACACACATACACATATACACATACACACACATACACACATACATACATACACATATACACATACACACACATACACACACATACATACACATACACACATACATACATACACATACACACACATACACACATACACACATACATACACATACACACACATACATACGCATACACACATATACACATACACATGTACACATACACACATATACACACATGTGAATCACATATTAATTCCAAGCAGGTTGTCATCCCCCAAAACCAAACAGGCTCACTTAGGGGATTATACGACACGAGCCTCTCGAACAATTGTCGCAAATGGGCGTTGTATTCGTCGTGCGCGCGGCTTGCTATTAGTAAATCGTCAATATATGCATAACAGAAAATCAATCTCCGTGATACTTCATCTATACACCTCTGAAAAATCTGGCCCGCGTTGCGGGGGCCATATGGCGTACGAAGAAATTCGAATAATCCAAATGTAGTTATGACAGCTGTCTTCTGTATGTCATCGTCTACGACCGCAATTTGATTATATGCACGCAAAAGGTCTATTTTCGAAAAAACACACGACCCGTGTAACGTTGAAGTGAAGTCTTGTATTAGAAACGAGGTAACAAGCGGGCCTCGTAATGTTATTCATGGCTCGGAAATCCCCACACGGTCTCCAATCCCCGGACGGCTTTGGTACCATGTGAAGAGGCGTCGCATAATTGCTCCGCGGCGGTCTAACAATGCCCGTGTCGAACATATGTTCAAACTCTGCTTTAGCCGTCTTTAGCTTATCTGGTGGTAGACGAGGTGCCTTAGCCGAAACTGGCGCGCCAGTAGTCGTAATGTGATGAGTGACTCTGTGTGGCGTACGGGCGAATCAGCGTGCATGGGTGTTGTGAGTGATGGATTTTCATGTGATATAAGATCGTAGTCCGAAGCGCCCGCTAATGGTTGGATTGTAGATAACGATGTAGAGGTGATGTGTTCAGATTTAACACCGCCTGTTGCAACTTCAGAAAGCGAATCGCGCAACTCGTATCGCTGCATGTCGATAGTTAAGCAGAAATGTTTTTAAAAGTCCGCGCCCAGTATGGGTCGTTTTACGTCAGCAACAATAAATAACCATCGATACTGTCGTCGTCACCCAATATCAAAGTAAGAGAACGTCGACCGTATGTAGGAATATCAGTTCCATTAGTGGCGTACAGACGCAAGTCGCTCGGGCCATTCACGCGTTGCGCATTCGTTGGAGGAATAGCCCTGAGAGCGGCGCCAGTGTCAACAATGAACGTATTACCCGTAGCTCCATCGTGAATGCTAAATAGACGACTATTTTCATCACCAACCGCGCGCGTCGTCACTGCTGGTTGGTTTCGTCTTTTACCCACGAACACGGAGTAGCACATTTCTCAGCTTTGTCGCCGAATGTCACACGATACCAAGTTGTAGACGAGTCACAGCGCGGTCGCGAGCGTGAACGTGAATGCGATATGTCACGTTGAAAAGTGGGTTTTCCACGCTGCTGTATGGTGGACCCTCGAATAGCGGAGCGTAGCTCATACTACGTTGCGTAAATCTGAAATGTCAACCGCCATACTGTTGATAGCTGGATTCGTTTCAGAAATGCTGCTTACGTATGCATTCGGCATCGTCGGTGGCGTATTTTTCGTAATTTTATCAGCCATTTCTGCGAACGCGTCTATAGCCACGTCCGCCGAGGTAGCCAAAATCATTCTACCGTTGGGTGGGAGCCGTGATAGCAACATCTCTCGAATCAGGGAGTGGGCGGCTTGTGTAGCGTTCGCTCCTAAGAGCTTCATTTTGCGTAAGAGCTGCGAAGGTGTCCAACCACCGAGAGTTTCGGTGTTCAATAATTTTTGAAGCCCTTGACGTTCTGAAAGTAGCGTTTCTTGGAGTATAGCCGCCTTTGGGGAGTCGTACTCGCTACCAGGTGGCGGTGACAACAGAACGTCCCGAATGTCAATGGCGATGTCTTGCGCGGGATTAACTTAGACAGTTACAAAGAATATTGGAAACAGTACTAATACTTGCGTCCGAAATTATCACTCTAGCGTAGCTACGGCGTGTTTAGAGAGTATCTAGATATTTCTACAATAAGTTCCTCAAGACCCGAGATTTGTCTGAGAAAACGAAGAGGAACAGAAGCATCTGTGACCTACAAACACCGGAAGTCATATGTAAAAAAATGAACTCATATCAGGACAACATACAACTTCGGTGCGATTGGTTGTATGATTCAATATCCAGTGCGTCGGTACACTACGTATGCTGAAGTTGACTTTTATGGTATATGTAAATGATGTTGGCAGTTTTGGTTTCTGGTGGATGTCCGACAATAAGCCTTTGCAATAGACTGAATCTTGCAGCCACGGGCTATTTTTTACTATAACGTTATTGATAGGTTTTCATTTGGCGTTGAAATTTACAAAATCAGCGATCAAAAATGATCATTGTTACTGTGACTAGCATCCATGTAATATCTATATTACCTATACCTACATCAGCATTCGTATCACTGATAAATGTTCGAATATAGAGGAATGTTCAAGAGGTTAATGAATGATTACCTCTAGATGGGCGAGAGTAGGTTCTAGCCCCTAGAAAAGCTCCATGTATATTCTGTTGTTACCTGAATCTTAAGGGAATAGTGTCATTAAAAATTAACACGAAATTAATCTGTAATTGAGCGTAACATGAATATTTATTTTGAAATGACAAAGTTGACGAATTATACGATGTCAATTGTCACTATTTGTTTAGGAAATCAAGCGAAATATTTGCGATTAAAGTGTGCACGAAAAGATGAAGTTAGTCGTGCTGATCATATCCCTTCTCAGCACACACTGCATCTCTGAACCAGTAGAGGGTAATCATCATACAACGTATGCATGTCTGACTTCGATATGTTTTACAAGACTTTTAACATAACTATTGGCCCATATTTATTTTTATTGAACCCGAACGTCGTTTTGGACATTATTCAAGATACAGAGACGAGTAAATATACGTATATCATATGCAGATGTCAGTACGCTATAATGTCTGATCTTGTATCGTGAACCTCACTTCTATGATCCTGTTATATGTCTCATCCAGAAAAGCCCGCAGAAGAAAATACAAAAGAATCTTTTACATGCCTTCACTTTAAATACTGCATGATATGAATGATTAGTCATATATTGTAGTACGTGACGCAGCATATTGTAGTAGTAATAATTTATCAACTTTATTTCTCAAATGTAAACATAATTATAAAACATATTTACACACAAGTGGAATATAATTTTAAGGCCTAATCCGTACATTTTTATTATACTTACAGTAGCCTAATATTTAAAACAACTTGCGACGGATGTGTACATAATAACTAGCGGCCTACTATAGTCTATATTGTAACAAGTAACAATGACACAGTTATCTTTCATAGAGGTGTGGGTTGCCGTGTTAGCCATGTCGTAAATACGAAAATACAAAGGTAACACCTTGTTGACTAACTAT